>JAXGGA010006089.1:0-72544 GCA_038373865.1 Uloborus plumipes
AAAATAGAGCATTTTTTCTGATATATCAATTATTTTACAAATGAACTTTTAATTTTATACCACGGGCAAAGCCGTGCGGGTACCGCTAGTAAAGAAATACAATAATAAAGAAACAAAAGAAATAATTTAAGTTAAAAAATAAATTAATTAATAATTTTTATTAAAATTACCGCAAATAATTTAAATTAAAAAATAATTAACTGATTTAAATAAATAAATAAATTAGTCTTAAAAAATCCCCACCAAAATTTTGATGGCGCAACTTGCGCCATAATCCCCCCCCTTGTGAGCACCCCTGCATCAGTGTAGCACTGACAGGCAAAACGGGATATGAATATGTTTGTAAAACGTAGTATATTAATTAAATTATGCTTCCATTTTTAATAAGACAATGAATAAAAAAAACTGGCGGAGATCCTTCACTAAAAGGTTTTTACCTAGAGTTTTAAAATCTGTTTTAGAGTGCTAAAATTATGATTAGTTATTTATTTGTTATTTCTTTATTTTTATTTATTTATTTTTATTATTTATTTATCTGTCTTACACTTTTGAATGTTTTTGGATTTATAGTATATTTGTAAACAGCTTAGTAATTTACATATTTATTTTTTGTAATTTAAATTCACAAAAAAAAACGATATTTTCCATAAACCTTTACACTTTCTTGGAAACTGTTAAAAACGTTTTTTTTGTTGCTCTTTGTTTGAGTTGCAACTTAAATTGTGTCTTGATTTAGGGCGAGGTCTTTTTTTTTCTGTTTTGTTTTTGTTTTTGAGTTTAACTTTATTTATTTATTTATTTATTTATTTATTTTATTTATTTATTTATTATTATTTTTGCTACAAACTCCTAACATTGAAAGGTATAACTTTGAGTTCATCTGTACATATGCACCCTACCTACTCCCGGCGTTGCACGGTCCACATCGAAAATAAAAGTTATGTTAAGTGACGCTTGTTTAAAAATCAGGCTCAAATAAAAGAATAAGAAAGGTTTTATCTCCTGTTAACATGCGGAAAACAACAAATTTATGACTCAAAATAAAAATTTAGATCTCTTTGTGGATTTTCTTGCAATTCCAAAACTTCATTCATTGTGTTTAATCTACGTAACCATTCCGTAACACCTATTTTCTTTATACTCCCTTCCCGTCTTTGTGAATTCTTGATGACTGAAAATGTGACTTATGTTGTGTCTTTTTACACATAACTTACTTGGGGATGTATGTGGCGGCTTCAAGCATGCTATGGAGAATTAACTAAACATTTAATATTCTAAATATTACATATACATCTATTTACATTATATACATCACAATATCTATAGTGCGTCGCCGTCCGTATACGCGCGCACTTGGCTTGAGAGTCCTCACTCCCGTCTGTTCCATCCACTACGCAGTTCGTTCTCGGGTGACGTCAGCTCTGACGTCACCACCGATTACGATGATGTTACTCCTTCGATACACCACATTCCTCCCTTTTTAATCTTTAGTAGCCCAGTCTATCTGGTGCTTTTCTAGTCCGGGTGGAGCGCCGAAGTGGAACAGGTGCTGATGATGGTTTTCCTAGCAGCTCGGAAGCTGGCACTGGACTGGTGGCTGGAGGTCCTTGCTGAACATCACTCATCTCCGAAGGCACGGTTTGGTCCCCCTGAAGATTGCTGTTGTTGCCGGCTGGACTGCTCTGCGATCTTGCACCACTGGATGTCTCCCGGAAAGACGGTCGTCGGACCCAGTCGACTTCTTCAAAGTCTCCACAGCTTCGCATCTGATCGATGTGACGTCGCCAAAGTTGACCGTTCACATCAATTGTGTAATGCAATTGGCCGTCTTTGCTTTTGACGGATCCAAATCGCCATTTCTTGTCACCTTGACGATAGTTTCTAACTGCAACCTTGTCTCCTACTTCGAACCCTCTGTCCAAAAATTCATAAGTTCCCTTGCGAACTCTTTCCTCGACTCTGCTTTTTAGATCTGGTCTAACCAGGTCGATCCGTGTACGGATTTCTCTTTTCATCATTAGCATCGCAGGACTCTGTAGTGTCGTCATGTTAGGGGCCTTCCTGTATTGCATGAGGAAGGTACTAAGCTTTTGTCTGAGAGTTCCAGGATAATTTTTCATAGTTCTCAGAGACTGTTTCACGGTAAACACGTACCTTTCGGCCTGACCGTTACTAGAGGGTTTGAACGGTGCTGAGGGTTTGTGTTTTATGCCATTATTTTTCAAAAACACTTGAAATTCATCTGAAGTGAATTGTGGCCCGTTGTCACTCACCACCATGATCGGCAGTCCGAAGCGAGCAAAGAAATCTCGTAAGCATTCTATAGTCTTGAATGAAGTGCTGTTTCGCATGGGATATACTTCTAGCCATTTTGAGTGTGCATCTACTATTACCAAAAACATATGATCGAACATTGGACCAGCAAAATCAATGTGTATACGATCCATTGGAGCACTGGGGTACTCCCAATGGTGTACTTTAACTTTAGGAGGGTCAGTTTTATTTACTGCACAGTCTGCACAGTTTTTCGCAACCTTTTCAATGTCCTTGTCAATTCCTTGCCAGAACACGTACGATCTTGAGATTGCCTTCATCTTCACTACTCCTAAGTGTCCGTGATGCAGTTCATTTAAAATTTGATTTCGGTACTTTTTCGGAATGCACACACGTTGCCCATACATAATGCAACCGTCTTGCAGGCTATACTCCATTTCCCTTCCCTTCAGTTCACCTCCACTTTTCAAGATTCTTAATAAAGGACTGAGTTCCTCATCCCTTTCTGTTTCCTTCACTAAATCTTTCGCTGTCACAGGCAGCGTTTCTATTTGATGTAGCTGGAAAATATCGATGTCATCATGTATAGATAATTTCTCTGAATCCGTGGGTAAACGTGAGAGAAAGTCTGCATTGCCGTGCTCTTTAGTTTGACGATAAATAATATCAAATTGAAATGATTGTAGGGTCAACGCATAATGCAGTAGCCGTGTAGCAGCTAAAATTGGCAAACCTTTCTTTGAGCCAAAAATTGCTACTAATGGCTTATGATCTGTAATGAGTGTGAACTTCGTATTTTTTAAGTATATAAAGAATTTCTTCACTGCCCATACTATCGCTAAGGCTTCTTTGTCAATTTGAGAATACCTTTGTTCTGTTGCAGAAAGAGTTTTAGATGCAAAAGCAAGCGGACGTTCAGAACCGTCCGGAAATTTATGTGACAAAACTGCTCCCAGTCCAACTGGTGACGCATCTGTTGCCAACAGAAGTGGAAGTTCCGGGTCATAATGAGCCAAAATTCTTTCCGAACAAATTTCGTCTTTAACCCTTTGGAAAGCTTCCTTACATTGTTTATCCCAATTCCACGAAACATCTTTCTTCGTTAACTGATGCAAAGGATAAGCTAGCGTCGCTAACTTTTTTGAGAACCGCGAGTAAAAATTTACCAATCCCATAAATGATTTTACTTCATGGACATTTTTTGGTTCCGCGGCATTTTTAATTGCTTCAATTTTATCTGACGTTTGCGACAGTCCTTGAGAGTTTATTTTAAACCCTAAAAATTCTATTTCTTTTTGAAAGAATTTACTTTTATTTTTGTTGATTTTCAATCCGTGAACGCGACACCTTTCAAAAAATTCTTTTAATCTAACTAAGTGAGTTTCTACATCTGGAGCAGCAATTCTAGCATCGTCAAAAAATACTTCAACTCCTTTTAAATCCTGAAAAACACTTTCAATATATTTTTGCCATATTGCCGGAGCGGCATTAACCCCATACATTAATCTTTTACACAGGTAAAGTCCCTTATGTGTATTTATTGTCAATAATTTTTGACTTTCAGGGTGCATTTTCATTTGTAAATATGCCTGAGAAAAATCGACCTTTGAAAACACCTTACCATCACTCAGTGATGCGAAAATATCTTCCATTCTAGGAAGCGGATGTTGTTGCGCTTTTATATTCTTATTTAAAGTAACAGAATAATCTGCACACAACCTAATTTTACCATTTGCCTTAACTACGGGCACGATCGGTGTTGCCCAGTCAGAAATGTGTACTTTTTCAATGATATTTTCGCGTTCCAAACGATCAATTTCTTCTGAAACCCTGCTTTTTAATGCAAAGGGCAATGGCCTCGGTCGGCAGAATACAGGACTAGCATCAGTTTTTAGCTCTAACTTGAATTCGTAATTTTTAATTTCTCCCAACTCATCAGTAAACAATTCTTTATATTCGTCTAATAATTTAGATAGGCTAACATTTGTTTCTGTTTTGAAATTTTTTATCGAATTCCAATCTAATTTTATCTTGTATAGCCATTCGCGACCAAGAATTGTATCTAAATTCTCCTTAACTATATACAAATTTAATGCATAGTTAATCTCGTTATAAGTAACATTAACCGTTACATAACCCATTGGAATAATTTTATCCCCTTTGTACGTTTTAAAAATTAACTTTGTAGGCTGGATTTTTTTATTTGAAATTTTTCGGAAATTCTTAAGGCTCATTACCGTAACACCTCCTCCCGTGTCCATCTCAAAATCTACGAAATGTCCATCAACAAGCATTTTCACCATTATAGGTTTCCTTGGTTGTTGTTCAGCCAGTGTACACTCTTCTGTTTGAACAGAGTTAATAGGTACGGAATCAATACCTTCAATTTCAGGAAATGTTTCTACCTCTACCTGCTTTTGCTTAACAGGTTTACTAGATTTATTTCCTTTGGCAGAAAAACATGCTTTCCCTAAATGACCAATTTTATCGCAAAATTTACATTTGTATGTTTTATAACGACATTCATCTTTCGAATGATTCGTTCCATTACATCGCGTACATTTCTTTTTATTTTTATTTTGCGAATATTTCTTTTTCTGATACTGGCTTTTATCCTTCGCAGTGTAGTTATGAATTCCCGTTTGCCTACCAATTAATTCTGCGGTGCTTTTCCCCGCTTTCTCCATAGCTAAAGCGATCTTCAAGGTCTTATCCAAATCTATATCATCTTCTTCAAATAAGCGATCAAGTATTGCGCGATCTTTTAATCCGCTCACAAAAACATCCCTAATCATCATATTCAACATATCCTGTTTATACATACAAGGAATCGCTAATGACCTGAGCTCCGCCAGATACCCATTAATAGACTGTGATTCACCCTGCTTACAATTTAGAAATATGTGACGGCTGGGAATGATTAACGGCTTAGGATTGAGATGATCTCTTAGAATGTCCTTGAGAGTTGAGTATTCTTTTTCGCCTGGGCTTTCCGGCGATAAAAGATTTTTCAGTAAATTATATAGCTTCGCTGATAGACTTGAGATTAGCGTTTTCGCGCGTTTTTCTTCTGGGACATTTTGTATATCCATGAAAGCTTCAAATCTTTCAATGAAAGAATCAAAATTTTCACTATTTTCATCATATTTTTCAAAATTGACGCCAGTCACTTTAGATTCATTTGGAATATCAGCTTTCAATTTGAGTGCTTGAACTAGCGCTTCATTCTGTTTAATCAACTCTTGGACTAAAGCCTCCATTTTCTTACAAAATTGAAAATATATATAAATTCCCTACCTTTGCCGTCTTCGGGTGTTACCCTATCCAATGCGCACTTCTTTACACTGGTTTCGGTTTGGGTTCATCGCCAGATCGTCGCTACTTGTTATGGCTGGTTTCGTCCGGTATCCTCGTCGCCACTTGTTGTGTCTTTTTACACATAACTTACTTGGGGATGTATGTGGCGGCTTCAAGCATGCTATGGAGAATTAACTAAACATTTAATATTCTAAATATTACATATACATCTATTTACATTATATACATCACAATATCTATAGTGCGTCGCCGTCCGTATACGCGCGCACTTGGCTTGAGAGTCCTCACTCCCGTCTGTTCCATCCACTACGCAGTTCGTTCTCGGGTGACGTCAGCTCTGACGTCACCACCGATTACGATGATGTTACTCCTTCGATACACCACAACTTATTTTTCAAAATCGGCAAAGATCCAACGTAAACTTGATTTTTCTGAAGAATGCTCACACATCCACACAAGCACACGCCTATTTACTATATAGAGATAGACTCAATCGATTTAATCATTTAACTAATTCTTCGGATTGTTCTTCTTAAAAATATTTCACAGCCTGCACACTATATATAGCCACACTATTACTCCAGCCCCAGTAAAAGCTATATTTGTGGCAGTCCATATGTGCCATACAGTCATAAATCTACCTAATATTTCAACCCCATTATTAATCAGACACAGTTTAACGCTTCTCGAAGCCCTGTCCGGGTAATGTATCTATCTACGCGAAGATCATTTCATAACAGATGACAGACACGTCAGTGTTTGCACGAGATTATACACAGGCGAGACCTGAATTGTGCTCTGTGTCATATGCCAAAATACTAAACTGTTTTCTCGGACTGGTTAGGGAAAGTGTCAAATTATGTCATACAATTGAACAGATTGTCTTAAAAGTTTCCATCTGAATAAAAGTATGAGATCGTTTACTATAAAACCACTATGTGTGCCAGATTTCATCATACTTCATTATTTTATGATTCTACTATCTATTAAACTTATTTTTTATCAAATGAACTAGTAGCTGTTATTATATATTTAAAGCTTACGAAACGCAATCAAAAATGTCACTTTATCAGGCGTTTCCATTGTTTTGATAATCCCCTGTATTTATTCTTCTGTGCGTTACCTAGCTTTAAAAATATTACTATTTTCTCCAATTAGCTCGCATTAATTATTAGCTATTGTATTACTCTGGTGCAAAATAAAAATACGCTACGAAATTCTTTCTATTGATTATTTTTAACTGACGATTTAATGTTTTGCATTTTAACTATACGTCAGTTACTTACTCAGCCATGGAAAGGTAAAAGGCAGTATGTGCAGAAATCAATTTTTAAGGTATTTGTGAAGAAACGTGTTTTGGATCGGGCATACTGACAAACACACAGACAGATTTGCCTCATCTCAAAACCCTAACGTCCAACTTTTAATTTTTCGATACTTATTTAATTTTTTAACTCATTTTTTACTTCTTTTTTTTGGACTTAGCAGTATTTCTAAGATAAATTAAGCCACTATTGATGCTTTTTTTGTCGTGCCTTTACTTAACCTATACAAAGTAAGCCAACGGACACTGTTACTTAAAAAGAAGTTGCACCTTCATGAAAAATTTTCATAGATGTCCAGTTTTCTTACAGAAATTTCCTGAAAGTACTACAGTATTATTTTTTATAATATAAGGTCTAGCGTGACATTCAAAAATGCAATTCAACAGTTCACTTCCCCGAAGCAGTCATTCGCTCGCTTATCACGTTGAATTTCATTACAGCATTCTATCTGACGCCCAATCTAAAACAAATATCGAAACTGAGGAAAAGCGAGTTTAGTGCTTTCGTGATCCTCATTGAAAGTCTGCAGATTAGGAAATAAATATCAAGCTTACAAAAGAAAAGTCAGTTCTTTTCCAACACAAAACAGTAATCAAATAAAAAGAAGTGGATAGATATGCCCTGGAGGAAATTGTTTTTGCGGACAACATAAAGAACTATTATGGGAAACAGCAACAACAGAAAATTAAAAGAACTCTTTTTAACACTTCTGAAAGGTTTTGTGTGCCAAAGTTGAATGATAGTAGTCTTGGAACAGTTTTAGTTTTAAGTAGAAAACAGTAAAATATATGAGCGAATGAGTACTAACGTTTTTATTTTTTTTTTAACGTTTTATTTTAATATATATCGTTTTATGACGTAGAAATAATCGTTACGTATCAGTCTTTTCGGTACTGATAAGGGAGAAATATAGTGCTGCCCTGGTAACTTGACCTCCGACATTTACAATGTTTACCTCTTTTCCGGGTAATGGGGAAAGTTAATTGGCGCTGAATTGAAATGGGTTATAGTGCTCCTGGTAAATTCGCCTCCGACAGTGGGAATGCTTCGCTCTTTTTTGGGTAACAGGGAAGGGTAATTGGCACTGAATGGGTAATAGATTAGGGCAATTGATATTGATTTAAGTTGGGTTGTAGTGCTCTTCTGGTAAATTCACCTTCGATATTGGAAATGCCTCGCTCTTCTTTGGGTAATAGATTAGTGCAATTGGTATTGATTTGAATTAGATTACAGTGCTTCTTTGATGAGTTGAACTAAAATATCGACAACATTTACTTTTTTTCGGGTAACAGAGAAAGGTAATTGGCACTGAATTGAGTTGGGTTGTAGTACTCCTCTGATAAGTTTACATCCAACATCGACAATGTTTACCAAGTTTTTGGGTTTCAGGAAAGGACAATTGAGATGAATGAGTTTTTATGCTTTTGCAAAACAACTGGAAAAGTTACCCAACTCAAATCAGCACTAATTACCCTTCCCTATTACCAAAAAAAAAAAAAAAAGGTAAACATTGCTAAGGAGCTCGACTTATCAGAGTAGTACTACAGTTGCGTAGTCATTTTTCAAAAGCATTCTAATGCAAATCCGAGGGTACTACTATTTCCTATTACCCAAAAAAGAGATAAATATAGTAAAAGTCGAAAGCCACCTTACAACCATTTACGTTTTTTTTAAACGATACGCCCATTTAAGAAACAAATTTTGTTTTAAAAAATTTCAGGCACTATCAATAGTTACGAAGTTATAATACTGAAAAGAAGAACAGTTTGTTACAATTTAAGGTTCCCCATTGTCAAAACTACATATTTCGTCTTAGCTGTACAGAAATAGAACAGTATTATGAAGTAGAAGGGAACATGGGGGGAATGAAACCCAAAATCTATTCCTACACCTCTGGTAATTCTTGAAACAAAACTGTTTGGAAGTAATAATTAGGTAGCATAAGGAAGACAATCTAAGAACTGAATGTTTCCAAACAATTGTGTGGGCATTGTTTGAAGATGACACAGTGATGTTTATTTGGGCGATTCTCTGTAAACTGGTAATTGGCTGTCCGGACTGTGTATTTTAAAAATAAAAAAATGTAATAAAGTAATTATAGCTCTTAATACAAGTAAAGCATTAATACTTTGTGGTCCAATTGTATTTGGAGTGATAACAATTTAATGTTTTTTTCTAGAAATTATCTAAGAGCCAAAAACACAGTCCCCTGGCTTTCCCAATCCCATTGTCTAACTGTTAAAGATAGTATTTCAAAAAACCTATTAACACTACATAAATTTGGCAATTAATATCTAAAAATAGAACAATGAAACTATATTTTTCTTATGAAACAAGATATAATTACGTATTTCTAAAACTTAAAATTGTCATGCAAATTCTGTCCGGAGTTTTTTCAAACAGTCCCAAGCAACAAATTCAAAGCTGTGATACGAAAAATCTATAACTTTTGCAAATTCTTTTTGGCATGAAGTTTAAAGTAATCAGTGTGAATTTGCCGAAATCGCCGAGAACGTTGTTGAAACGCTACTTTGCTTAGTTCGAGAGTCACATTTGTGATGAAAGTATGCATCAGGGTCGTTGCGAAAACAGTCCTCTGGGAAGTGATTTTATTAATGGAAAATAATTTAATGATAAAACATATTAGTTATTATGTCCACGATTTGTGCCTACATTTATAGGTAGTCTCAAAACTAATTATGTTCGAATAGTTTTGCAAATATTGCGCAACAAAGAGCAAAAACACAGTCACCTGGCACAGTCCCCTGCCTAGTTATACTAGGCGGGGAACTTACCCCCTATCATGATTTATCAGAAAAACACAAACTTCTATTGGCCCTCTTTCAAACCAAAGTAATAGATTCACTTTCTGAGCAGTAGTATTATAGTTATACGAACATTTCAAAAAACCGTACCTGGACAGATTTCGTGTGAAAAATGACGAGTTTACAGAGAATCGCCCATTTATTTATTTTTAACTTAGTGAACTTACATTTTCCTCTCCAGCAGGTCAACAAATGCGAAGTAACCGCTTTCAATCAGTTTTACGTCTCATATGAAAGGTTATTAAAAGCATTTACTTATAAATTTTATCTTCTCAGTTTCTGTTTGATGCGCAATTGAGGTGTTTCTCCCTTCCCCATAAACACTAATGTGGCGGTAAATGGAAACAGTTAAGTTTTATATTCTTCCTACTTTTTCGGAAGATTAAAGTTTGACGTAAATATCTTTTGTATATTTCGCATAAACTCGGCTCAAAATATTAATTCATAATAAATTCAGGGCACCAACTTCATACAGGGCTGCCATTTCAAGTTTTTCCAAGAGGGGGCAAAGAGTACAAACCCAATGTAATTTCATCAGAAAACATCAAAAACCAAGCCCACTTACATGCAACTGCATTGATTTCTCAAAGCTAGGGGGAGGCAATTGACCCCCCTGACCCCCCTAAATGACTTCATACAAAATCAGTTCTAAACACCCCGGACCAAAACCACTTTTGTCGTGTGTAATACTTCCTGTACTTTGTGCAAAGAAGGAAAAATGATTGAATGAAGAAAAAAACAATTGGAGGGGCAAGTGGATAAAGGTGATATGTGACATGTGAATGTCTCCGATTTACACAAATTCAAGTTAGTGTACGTTCAATTGTGTTAATTCACAAACACAGTGGAAGGGGCAAGTGAATAAAGTTGATATATGACAACTTTTTAAATTTCTAGAAAAAGCTTTCAAAAAAAAAAATTATTCCCTTATCACCTTCATCCATGGTAAACCGTATGTTTTTCCAAAATTGTCACATATCACCTTTATCCACTTACCCCTTCAAATATCTTTTGTGTATTTGCATAAACTCGGGGCAAAATAATAATTCATAATAAATTCAGGGCACCAACTTCATACAAAATCAGTTCTAAACAGCCCGGACCAAAACCACTTTTGTCGTGTGTAATACTTCCTGTACTTTGTACAAAGAATGAAAAATGATTGAATGAAGAAAAAGACAATTTCTCTAACAAGCAAAAATTTCTTCAAAACGCGTAACATTTCAATTCGTTTCCCCTTTTTCTTGGAAGAAGACAATCTGAATCATAAGAACAAAGAACTAAAGTAAAATGATTCCCAAATGACTTTTGTTTTTAAGTTCAAGAGCAAAACTAAATTCCAGCTTGCCTGTCTTTTATCGAGATGCGCTGGGCCATAAAACATTTTGCATCAGCGGTTACTTTGATAAAAATGTAACTCTGCTAGAATGTGAGAAGAAAAAGAAAAAAAGGAGAATTCATCTCGGCGTGGTTTTATCTTTGTTCATTTAAGAAAATGTGCGTTATTTAAATAAGTAGAGACAGTGTGAAAATTATTTTAAGCGAAAACATTCAAGTGAAAACAAAGTTTAAACTGTACCCCAGAACCAGAATGACGTAAGTCCGAAAACGGTGATTTTCACTTTATTAGTGAATTAGGGTCACCTGGAGTAATTCCTGGTCAAAAAGCATTAACATCCAATTATCACAAAATCTATCTAAGTTAGAGTTACAAATTTTGGTTTGGAGGAAGCACATTGGGATATCCATCGAATAAAATATTCATGCTATCAACAATACATAATGAACTTGAGTAATTGTCGTTAATTAGTGACCAGGAATTACACCAGAGATGGGGTAATTCCTGGCCACTTGCGAGGCAATTATTGGTCACTCAAATGATTGATGAAAATGCATACATTTTGTAAGCACATTATTAATACAAGTTATTAAACTAATTAGATAAAGAATTTATTTATATATATAGCTAATTAAACACTGTATTTAGTTTTTTAAGGAAGAATGCAATTGTTTTCAACATAATAGCTTTACTTAATAAAACTTAGCCAAAATACTTTTTATACACTTTGTATGCAATAGCTACAGCTTTTATATCTGTTGTGAATGAATCTTCACCTACCAAATAAATAGGTCCATAAAAAACATGGTGCACATGCACCATACACACTAAGCACATGCTTCTGTCTGTTATGAACAGGTTAAGGTGAACAGTTAAGTGAATAGTACAATGCAATTACAATTAAGAATTTTTCTTAGTATAATTAAGAATAATTATTAAGACATAAAATAATTGGATGAAATTTAACAAAGAAAAATTCAGTATATTGTATACTTATCATTAACAGATAAGAATGTTACATTGCGGTTACAGTTAACTTTGCAGTTAAGGCTCACAGAGTTACATATAGTTTAAATCAATAACATATGTCAATAATAGGTGAAATAATAATCCATAAATATTAAAAAAAGGACTGACCAGGAATTACCCCTCTGACCAAGAATTACCCCAGTAGCCAGGGGCATTATTTGGAGCCTTCCTGCAAATTATTCAAAACAATAATGGTAAATCCAAAACTATTTTTCAGTAACTGACATGGTACCTAATTCAACCAAAGAAATGAAAAAGAAAAATATTCAGAAGTTTGAGTTTGATCACGATCTTTGTACAAATGTATCAAAACTAAGGCCAATCTTGTTTTACGAAATTTAACAAGCGATTTTAAAAAGATTTTTTTTTCAAACTAAATACACAGTCAACTCATAATTAAGTACTGAATTGCAATGAAGATAGTTCAGAGTACCTCTGTGATTTTTTTTTATTTTGCTGAAGGATTATTAAGACATAAAAAGGACTGTGACCAGGAATTACCCCAGAAACTTGCTGACCAGGAATTGCCCCGGGTGACCCTATATGTAGAATCTTATTCTGCATCGACCCATGAGAGCGGTATTCTATAAAACAAATTCCTTCACAATTATTTAGCAGCATTAATAGAGCGCAAGTCCAATCCTTTGCATGCATGCGACTATCGTTTATCCCTTCTAATGAAAGTTACAAAAATGGACTTACGTTAGTCTGATTCTGAGGTACAGAACTGTATCAGTGTTTTCAAGAGTATGGAAATGTTTAAAGAAGCTAAGTTGGTTTTTCTTTTAAGCATTAGTTTATTTTGTTATAATAAGGATTAAATATTCATGGGGCTCGATCTTGCGAAATGTTTCCTCTTATTGTTACCAAAGATTAATTTTGTTGTGGTTAAACAAAACTTTTTAATCAAGCAAACTTTTTTAGCCATTAAAACCGTAACTAATGAAATACGAAACGCAAAAATTAAAATATCATTCATGAAATGCGTAATTGATCACGTGGGATATTTTTCCTCATTGTGTGCCCAAGGATTAATTTCAATACGGTTTCATTTAGAGGAAATTCTTTTGAGTCATAAAAATGAAAATTAATAATCTTTCAGCCGAGTAAATTGAAATCCTTTCTACTTATTTGTAGTTCTTCACTTCCTAATTCGGAAGTAAATATTTTTTTTCTGCGTCGTTATAGATTACGAACGAGTCTTGGATGACTTGCCTAAAGTATAGAAAAGAAATAAGGCGTTCAGTATCAAAACCAGTGAAACACATTTTTTAACATTTTACAGAAAAGTATTTCAAAAAGCATTTCACTTTCCGCTCAGCTTTAAATTTTCTGAAATATTTATTCGTTTAAAAAAAAAGTTAGGTGTATGAAGTTCACTTTTGCTTTTTTTCTTCGAATTAACAGCGTTGTCTAATTATTTACAGACTGATTGAGTTGGATTTAGCTGGTTTTGAAGCAAATCTTTTTTTTTTTTTTCATTCAAAGTCCACTTATGATTTTACTTCCAGAACCTCATTTTTCTTTGTATTGAAAAAAAAAATCAATTGAAGCCTTGAAATACGCATCTGCACTGTTTTCACAAATTTGCATGTTCACGTTCAGTTTAAATCACTTAAACAACTCAAAGTTCACAAAAACTCCTCTTATTGAAGTTAAAATTATTAAAAGTGAACATAAAACAAATGAGCAAATAATACTAACAAATTTCAACTTAATAATAGCACTTCACTATGTCAAGAGTTGCGGTAAAAAAGCAAAACAAATCTTTCTAAAATCAAATGCAAGAATCTAAAGTAAGAGATCAAAATTTAACAACCAAGCAATATGTAGCAGTTGCTTACTGCGCCTCCTACAGTTAAAATCAAATTAACATGCAAATCTAAAAATATTGCTTTATTTATTTTTAATTAAAATACTGATTTTAAAATATTGATTTCTTACCTTTTATTTTTTGAACAAAAGTCGACGAACTGCTACAAGAAACAACATTTATATTATGTTTAAGAGACAGTAATGCAAATATTTAATTTGCAATACTTTCTGTCTCCCATAAACATATTCGGAAAATTTGAGCCATTGGGAAGAAAATGAACAACAATATACCGTTTTCATTATCCCCTCACTTTAATAAAACATTCATTTCAGAAATGCATGCTTCATTTTCTTTCTTTGCCGCACACGATAAGATTTGGGCCCGCCATGAATAATTCACAATGACGCATATTATCGCTTTACATAACGAAACAATTAGAAGCAGACATATAAATCTTTTTCAGGCCATTAATTCATTGTAATGGTTAAAAGCCCTTTGTTTCATAAAACTTTTAAAAACGACATCTCGTTATACGTGTAAATGTAATCATTCAAAAGGCAATGAATTATAATGGGAGAATTATACTTTATTTCTGTTTTTAGTCCTTTATTTGAAAGGAAAAGAAAAAGGGTGATAATTCTACTTTTGAAAATGTGAGGTTTCAAATGCGAAGCGGCATCCATTATTCTGGTTTGAAAGTTCTTAAAATTAAAGCAGAGAGGTATAATTGAACGTCTTTTATTTTGCTTGGGACTATCACTGGGACATTAAAAACCAAAATCCCTGACGCTCTTATTTGCCTTTACTTTGATACGGAGTCATACGTTTCAGGTATCATATTTCGCGTGAGCTGTAGAAACTTTTTATAGCTTATTTAAATTACCAATACATTGAATTATCTAGTGGCGTACATAAGGAGGATTTGGGGACAAAACATTCTACGAAATGCTGGTCCAAAAAATTAAGGAAGGAGAAAAACTCAAATTCTTTTCCCTGAAAATATGACTAGCGATCGTGTTTTAAAGGTTGGGGAGAAGGCACAGGCCCGATATTTAACGGGGTCAATTGTACCAACATATCAATATATTTACATACTGTAAAACGGCGTGAATTGGTACACTTTTCACCTTTAATTGTAAAAAAAAAAGTTGTGAAGAGATTTCTTTTTTAATCTTTGTTTTTGGCAAAAACTTCGGTCTTGATTTGCTTATGATATTCCAAACAAAGGCAAAACCTGTTGGAAAGTATTTATACAGGCGTTCCAATTCACCCCCAGCTGATAGGGGACAATCGGAACACTTTTTTTTTTCAGTTTAACCTGTAATAGGTGTAACAATAATAAGTGGTAGTGATTGAGGAGAATAACAACAGATAGTTACTGTCAAATCAAGGTTTATTTTCTATACCAATAAAAGTATGATTAGTCAAAATTCGAAAATAATTTTGAACTTAAGAAAAATTTAAATTACTTTTAAGGAAATTCATTTTAATTGAAAAACAAAGATTTAATATAGGGTTGGTTTGGGTAAGTGGTATCCCTTTTTAGAACAGTTCGTTTTTGAAACCTTTTACACATTTTTTGAAACAAAATAATTTAAACTTAGTGATTTATTTTATCTTGGACATACACATTAATTAACTCGAGTTGGGCGTTTTTTTTCTAAAACAGTGCTTTAAATATTTTTAACGATTATAATCTTTAAAAAAATACCGTGGGGGACCCACTTCCCCCTTGGAAGAGGGTCGGTCACTCACGCTCCCCCTTTATTTAAATTTAAAGTGAACATATCTAAAAGGAAAGTTTGTGTTTCTAACTTAATAAAGTATGTAAAATATAAGTATTAAATATTTTTTGTAAGTGCATCCATTAACGAGACATCTACTTACATTTAAATCTGTCTCACGGAAAATTATAAAACAAAATACGAAACTATTGCAATTGTAAACTTCAGTAAAAGCTTTAGGGCATATATTTCAATTTCACACATGAATTAGTGTTGAATAAACAAAATCGAGTCGATTAAGATCGATTTCAGTAAGATAGAAAAATTATAAATCGATAGTTTTAGCATAATCTGCATCAAAATAATAAAAAATGTAGCTATTTCTATTCTTTCTACCAAATTTAGCAGTTATTTTTTCATTTGTATCATTTTCTAAAACTAAAGCTTCATAATACTTTATGGTTTTCTTAATACTTTATGGTTAAGGTTTAAATCAGTCAATTATTCACATAACCTAATGTTTACATTAACTACTGGTGTATGCCTCTTCGATTTTAATATACTTTTTTTAAATATTACTTAAGTACTCTTGTACTATTGACGATTTTTTTTTTTTTTTTTTGTATGTTCTCAAAAAAGGATTTACAATTTCATCATGGTAATTTGCATAATTCCTTAAATTTCTACATTTATCTGCTAACTTTTTAACCCAAAAGTGTAAATTTTAACGGGAAAGTGTAAAATGTTAACCTCCAAAATAACTTGTTGGGAGGTTACAAGATGTCACTGTGACCCCTTCCAATAACTGTCCAAATTTTGTCTAACGATTCGGCAAATTTAGTTAAACAATTATAAGATTTTTTTTTAAATTACAGTGATGCTTAGTAAATTTGGATATTCATTCCCTTTAAGTTCCATCTACTCCAGAATATTTAGTTTAAGATCGTTTTCAGTTTTAATGCATGCCCGTCATTTAGAGGGGTCAGGGAGGGGGGTCAATTGCCATCAAAGGGTCAAATTGCCATGGCGATTGACTTTGGGAAGTCAATGTATTTGCTTATAAGTGGGTGTGGTTTTGTTGTTTTCCGGCGAAATTACATTGTTTCTGCATCATTTGAACCTCCCCCCCCCACCCCCATGGAACAACTTGAAATGACGGGCCTGTTTTAATGACGAATCATCTTCCTTGTAGTCCGTAGTAAAGGTAAATTCTATGATAATGGAATTGAAGTATAAAGCAGTGAACTTTTGGGACAAACCAAGATAACGAATCGAACAGAATTCAATTCCAACTTCTTGATTTTTCAAGTGTCG
Source organism: Uloborus plumipes (assembly GCA_038373865.1). Lineage (NCBI taxonomy): Eukaryota > Metazoa > Arthropoda > Arachnida > Araneae > Uloboridae > Uloborus > Uloborus plumipes. The sequence continues at coordinate 16,965 of JAXGGA010006089.1, forward strand.
TTCAGCACTTTTTTGAGCACTAATAAGTACTTTCACAATGAAGGGCGTCATATGTCTTTCATTTTCGTCTCCCACTCAGATTTTTCATAAAATGCGGATACAACGTGAACAAGGACCAACAAAAAGATTCAAAATCTCCAATTGCTTGTTGCAGGCGAATGTGGAGAGCGATGCGGGTAAAATACTTTCGTAGTTTTGGCAGCGCTGCCTAACAATACTTTAGTTTCTGAAACATACAGTTGCTTCTGGTTAAACAATGAATAGCTATAAAAATTAAGAAAATGAAAATTGAAGACATTTTCTAAATTTGATACACATTTCGTAATATTTTCTGGTTGATCTAAAATACTTCTTGTAATAATAAATAATAAAGTTTGTGTACTTTTAAGTATTAATTCAGATCAACAGATGTCCAATGGAGTGTAATCAATTACTTAATTTAATTTCTCAAGTGTTTCAAATTAAATTTCCAATTATGATTCAATTTTTATCAGTTATTGTTGACAAGAAGAGGAAAAAAAAAGCATTATTCTCGGTAGTTAATACAACCTTATTATAAACGGAATTGGGGGATAAATGTGTTTGTTTTAACGAGGGATAAAAATATTATAAGTCTAGCAAGAATTTCGCAAGACCCTGGCATCATGGACTGAGCCAGGATACGAACAGAAGCAGTCCATTAACAACATATTCGAATTGGCTACTGCTTGCAGTACCAACGAATAGAAATTCTTCCTATTGTAGTACTGCTCTGGTGATAGCACTGGGGCTTTAATGGGTATATGAGTGCCGTCAATGGCACCGACAACTCCAGGAAAAATGGCAAATCTTTGGCCTCTTGCAGTTTCCTCCCATCTTGTTAGTATAGCTTTATGTACTTTTTGGCCAGAACATTGCACAATATTGTGGAGACCTTTACTAAGCTGTAATATACAGAACTCTTGGAATTCACACTAGATGATAGGCAGATCTCAGCAAAAACATGCCAACTTTAGAACAAATAAAATGTTGGTGTTTAACATAGACGAACCCCACTAAAACAAAGCTGAAGGAACCAGACAAACAATTAGTTGAAGTATAATTTCTTGAAAATAACAGTAACCTAAAGTCAAAATAATCGAGATATCAGGAGTCTTCGTTAAAACATAATTTTCGCTTTTTAGTGGTTTTCATTAAAAAGGAATTAATTGGAATGTGAACCTGTCATTAAAAAAATGAATGCGCACCTTAAAGATTCTGGCGTTGTAAGAGTCCAAATTGCACACAGAAGCACCTTATCTGCTCCCAAACTTGGTCTCCCACCGCAATTTGATTCCCTCAGTGGGGCCATTTCGTTGAGCAAAAGTTCAAACATTGACGGTCTCATTCTGAAATGTTCACTAAAAGTGCTGTCCGTGTAACACGGAACGACATTTTCAGCATAGTATTTGATTCGCACAGTTTCGATTAATTTCTTCTTTTTCACTTCATTTAAAAGGAGAGAATTCGGAAATCAATTTCTTCATCATTATCGTCAAAAAAAAACATATCCTCCGTAAAAGCGATAACCTGCATCCACATGTCCACCATCTTTATGATTAACTGATCGTTCAAAAAGTGAACGCGGTTAACGGAAAACCGAGAGCGTTACGTTCGGTTTAGCCAGTGAGTTTCGTGAGACTTAATGAACGCACCCTTTGACTGTTGCAGAGTTCTGTGAAATACTTATCATGCGTACTTTTTGGATTCACTTAGTGGCCTTTGTGGTCGAAGGGGGGGGGGGGGGGGCTCTTCGCAATGGCGACATTTGTGACTTGGTAAATCCGCCACTGACCACCAACCTAGTAAATGTAGTTGACCCCGGTGTTTTTTTTCTTTCTTCCTTTTACTTTTTTTTTTCTTCTTTTTTATTTTGTTTTATTTATTTATGTTTTTTAACTTATTGAGACTTCTACAATTCTTAATTTATGATTTGAAATACGCAAAGAAGTTTTTATGAATTATTACAAAAATGCTCCAGCTCTCAAACATACAACTAAAATATTTTTAGTTTCTTTTTAGCCCAAGCAGATAAGTAATTATATTTCGAGCTAGAGCACTAACATTAGCTCGGATTTTTGTTTTTTGCAAAATAGTTTCTTTATATCTTTTAACAAAAATGTCGTCTATATCAGAATCATCAGAAACATTGATACGAAAAAATTTGCTTTCACTGTCATAATCGCTAAAGTTTTCTTTATCGCTGAAACATTCATCGTTGTAAATGCCATCTTTATCACTTTCCACATCGGCTAGTAATTTGCGGACTCTACTCACATGGAATTGGCATGTTTTTTTGTAATAATTAGAGCAAAAGAATTGAAAAATATGGCTTTTCAAGCATGTTCGTTGTAAACAGCACGACTGTGCACTCAAAATCATGGCTAGAAGAAGGATTGTTGAAAATTAGTTCCTTTTTACAAACATTTTCGAAATCCATTGAACGAATGCATTGAAACTAAGTCAAAACACTTGTCCCGTTTCGAGAATCCCCCGTACTCGAGCGGGGTCATAAACGACCCCACGCTCAAAAGCCTCCCCCCTCTTTTACAATAATGGAAAGGGTTTAAGAAAATTCCAACCACACCCTTACATCAATCAAGGGCACAACTGGAAGATACAAAAAAACTGGTTTCCTTATATGGTTGTGAAATTTCAAGAAATGGAAACAAAAATGGCTGGGGTCGAAAACGACCCCACACGAGCTTTCGCGAGTCAACTGAAAGCAAATAAAGCAATCGACTTCAAAATTAGCTCTATGTTCGTATTATATTTGCTTTGTCATTTAAAGCAAGACCAATCATTTGTAGAGGGATGTAAGAGTAAAAAAGTCATTAGTATGCACTGGTATGAAATTATGTGTTGAAGAAATATTGAACCGTTCTTGCATCATTTTTTCCAGTACTTACGAGACTCATAATCGTTTTGACATTAGTAATTTTTGATAAATGTACACCAAAAATCGCACTCTTAACTGGAGATAGAAAATACTTTTCTGAAAGAATGTGGATACTGGGGTAAAATTTGATTTAAAACAATGTGGAAAGGCAAAAATTGAAGTAGTTCAAGATTAAAGTGTTCCTTCGCTTTTTTTTTTCAAGTAAAATGAGCCTTACAGTTGAAAGTTATTTCTATTGAAATACGAACTTCTTTTGCATAAACTTTCTGTCATACTAGAGAACTTTTTAATAATTTTAACTTTTTATGAGTCAGTACCTGTGGTATCGTATACAAATAAAAAAGAAAGTAAATCTTAAGGAGCACAAATAAAGAAGTGACACAATATAAAGAATCGAAATGTTAAACTTGCATTTACAACAATCTAAGCAAGTTTCAAACGTTAGAAGTTATCAGAAGAACTACAATTATAATAGAGCAAACTGTTCCTACCTATTTTTTTAAATAAAGAATTTATGACGAAAAAATGGCTATGTTGTTCTATTTCCGATGAAAAAAGAATGCTTTAACCCATTTATACCCAGTAGCCTAAAAATGGGATGCTTGTTAGTTACTGCATACAAAAACTTGTGATGGGTATATCATTTTACTAAAGCTGTTTTTCACAAGTTAAATAGTCCTTCTTGAGAAAACCAGTTAGAGCCACTATTTGGACATCAGAGTTTATTTATTGACAGCTTTTTTCAGACAAATCAGTCGAGCAACGATTCAGCATGGGTAGTCACAGAAAGTAAGTTTTTTTTGCGAACTTATTTTTCATAAAATTAAACTATTTTAAAATAATTTGCTTAAAATTGATCACAGATGCCTTCTGTAAGGTTACTTTGCAAAAGTAAAGTCAAGTAGGATCGTATTTTGCTCACATATCTGCAAAATATCCCATTAACAGGACGTTAAATAACTTCATAAATATGGCAACTATTTTAAGCCTAAAATGTGTGCACACCATTCCAAGTAAGAGTTTTAAGCAGATAAAAAATGAAAAAAATTGTTAAAAAAACTTGGGCATAAAGGGGTCAAAGAGCGGTGTTTCAGTGCACGACAAACAGCGGGAATAAGAACTTCTCTCAAAGAAACCAGTGACGTATTCAAGAGGAAAGGAGATATGTATCCCCTACAATGCAGAACTTTTCGTATTTTGAAGCTTATATTGTAAAAAATTAATGTTTTTACAGTATAATACAGCTAATTTTATTGTAATAAACTGTAAACTAGGTGACCCGTGCGGAATTCCGCAAAGAAAAAAAAAACTCTAAACTTAAAATTTAATACGACAATTTTTATTGGCTTCATTTGCACAACATCGCCATCTACTGCCGTCGTTCTGACAACTTTTCAAAGAGATCAAAGACACGTTCACTTTTACAACTACTACAAAAGTGATATCCTATATTAAAATCAAATACCCAAGGCTACTACTAAACTAAATACTAACGTTATCGCAAAACTACCGTAGTATTTTGAAACAATAAAAGTTACAATTAAGGTTTACCGAGCTAAGCCTTGGCTTGAAATGTCGCATTTAAAATTGATTTGAACAACAATGTAACGATTTTAACAGTTGAGCAAAAAATTTAACTTTTTCAAACTTCAATCGCTTATAAGTCGCTTAAACGTGGATTTTCGAGATTCTCGTTACGCGGCGCTAGCGGAGAAACGTTCTAAAGAACGCATTTTTTTTAATCTTTCGAATGAAATCAAAATGGAGACGATACGACAATTATTTCGCTAGATAGAGTCAATTTTGTGCCCAAAAATTGAAGTTCGAATAAAAAACGAACCGACACTTTTTAGAGGGTGGGTCTAATTTTCGTCAAGAGCCCGCGGGATAAGCTTCAAAATCATAAATTTTCATGCAATTCGATAAAGAAATGAGCGAGTTTCGACCTGGTATAGGATTCGGCTTAGAGAAATAATATATGGAGATATTTCGAATTTTGCACTAATAAACTATAAAATTGCTAACTTTACATTACTAAACTGTAAAATTGCTAATTTTACAGTAATAAACTGTAAAACTGCTAACTTTGCATTTTATTGCCGTATTTTAAACTGGAACCTCTGCTGCCAGTATTATACTGTTATTGTTGCTGTATATTACAGCCAAATTTTACGGCAATAAACTGCAAAATGTCTAACCTTACAGTAAGAAACTGTAAAAATTCTAGTTTTACAGTTTATTACTGTGCATTTTACAGATTTAAATTGGAACCTCGGCTGCCTATTCTACTGTAAAAACAACAGTTCATTTTTTGCAGTGTAGAAACGAACTAAAACGAAATGTATCCCTCCCTTCCCTGCCCTAAAATTCAACTATGTCCATCTCCGAAATCGTTCTAGCTAGACCAACGCCAGGCCCGTCATTTTGGGGGCCAGAGAGGGGGTCAATTGCCCCACCCCTTGACTTTGTTAAATCAATGTATTTATACAGGGTGTCCACTCCAATCGTGGACCAATAGCTAATTTCTAAACCGTTAGAGATAAGCATAGAGTTTATTTAGGAAAAAATCTCCAAATTACGAAAGGAATTTTGGGTCTATTCAATGTTTTTCAAAAAATCAAATTTTGAAAGAGTTACGAAATTTAAATTTTTATACAGCCCCCCAGTCCTATCAATCATATTTAGTAAAACATTCTTGACACTGTAACGTTTAAAACTAAAAAAAAATCACTCTTCTACTACAAAAATTGACCGATTTTTCAAGTATGACGTTTTGAAAAATCAAGATTTTGAAGGATTTCGCATACGGTCCCTTAAGCGATCTCTCGATGACGTCATGAAATAGTGCAAAATCTTGATTTTTCAAAACGTCATAACTCGGTCAATTTTTGTGGTAGAACAGTGATTTTTTTTAAGTTTTAAACGTTACAGTGTCAAGAATGTTTTACTAAATATGATTGATAGGACTGGGGGGCTGTATAAAAATTTAAATTTCGTAACTCTTTCAAAATTTGATTTTTTGAAAAACATTGAATAGACCCAAAATTCCTTTCGTAATTTGGAGAATTTTTCCTAAATAAACTATTTGCTTATCTCTAACGGTTTAGAAATTAGCTATTGGTCCACGATTGGAGTGGACACCCTGTATATAAATGGGCAGGTTTTTGTTGTTTTCCGATGAAATCGCATTGTGTTTGCACCCTTTGAGCCCCTGGAAAAACTTGAAATGACGGGCCTGGACAAGGCAAGAAAATGAAAGGCATGTGGAATAATTGGCTTTTAAATTGTAAGAAGTACAATAATAAACTCCTTTCTACAACTATGTCTACTTGTTTAGATTAACCAAAGCCTCCTAAATACTAAATGCCTTACTGCTTTCTGGTTTTTAGCATAGAGCAAAATGACTGCCTTGGTTCACGACGTACTGCCATCTATCGGAGTTCTTCGAGACAGAGAAAATAATGATTGGTTGATTTCTAAATTCAAATTTAAAAACTAACCAATCAAAAACTTTATTTCAAATATTGCTTGGATTTAGCAACGGTATCATCTGATTGCCACAAGGGGGCGCTCAAAGTGGAACGAATGTCTCCCGTAGTGAAGCAAATGTAGTAGGCATTTAGTATTTAGGAGGCGTTGGATTAACACCGAATGACCGAAACAAACGACAAGTAAACAAACGCTTAGGCTGACTATTGGGAAAGAAGCAAAAACGAAACTAACCAAAAACCGCGGCATTCTGAGGGCTCCATAACGCCACCTGTTATTGAAATTCTAAAAAGGTATTTTAATCCGACATGGACGTATCGTCCGAGGGGTTAAGACCAAATATCATGCGCCGATTTTTCTAGTTATAGTTGTTAGAAATGATTTTTGCCAGTTTTTTATTGTTTAACCCCTTATGGTTCCAAACTAATTTAGCAATTTTTGAAAATCAGTAGGGTCTAAGTCCCCCTACGCCTTAGAGTCCCTAAGAAAACTTTTTACGATTGCAGGTATCATCTGTAGGCCTCTCAGCAAAGTACAAAGAGTGGTACTTAAAAGCTTCAGCATGATTCCAGCCATATACCCACCCAGGTAGCACAAATAACCTTTAAACGTTTTATAAACGTTTTTAAGTGGTTGTTACAACGTTAATAACCATTTTACAACCTTTAAAAAACGAAATGTGTCTAAGAATTCATAATACTAAATTAATGTAAGCGTGGAGTCCCGTCGGGGCATAAGGGATTAAACACAGTTCGCTGCTTGAAATGAACAACGGCATATCTGCAAAAATCGATTTTTTTTTTATTACATCAAAAAATTCTGTTTTTTTTACTCTTTCTTGTGGTATTATCGGCATATCTCTAGTTTCAAAATATCACGCAGCAATCGTTAATATCGTTGTGCATAGTTATTATTTTAGCGCGCTTTTCCCAGTAAACAACGACACAGCCGCCATTGTGTCAGTTCTGAATAAGTGCTTGGAGTGTCTATCATCTATGTCTATGTAAGTTTGATTCGACATAAGTACCCTTAATACCATTTTACTTCAAAATGCCGTTTTACTGCAAAAACTTTGAAACGCTCTCCTGAAAAGTCGTGTTTTGCAGATATGCCGTTGTTCATTTCAAGCAGCGATTTCTGGTCGGCATTTACGTTCGGTTTTAACGTAACTTGTGTCTTCGTTCTAGAAACATAAAAATAATCGTTGCGAAGCCCCAAGTGGTAAGCTAAAATAAAATTTCTTTCAAAAACATGGTGTGTTAGTTATTCTAAGCAACTGTTGTTCCTTTAATTAAAGTCTCGTAGCTTCATTAGATAACATATTATTTCATTACCAATTACCATTACCGTCCTACACGACACTGGAAGCCGTTTTCGTCCATGAAAAACAGCTTAAGCCGTCAACAGCAAGAAAGAAACTATCGAACCTCCTGGAAGATTAATTGCTTCGCCCGGTCGAAACTGTAATCAAATAAAGACAGTGGAGACATCTCTGAAGGCAAAAAAAATTTTCGCAGCGACTCAAGAATCAGACATCTGTAAACGGTATCAAGGGATAGAGAAATTGCGCCGGATGACGTTTAACAAATCGGGTTTTTATTGATTTACTCTGAATTTTATATCAATTTAAAAGAGTACGAACATGGCGAAAAAAAGCCAATGACATATTGGGTTGCCACCATTAATTTTATTTCGTGTCAATGTGAAGTATTAAAAGTTTTAATGTGCCCTTAATTGTTTGACGGTTAATGGTTATACACGTCGTCAATTAAAATTGTGGGTTCAAAGCTCTAAAGAAATATCTAAACTGATGGATGTATTTATTCAAAAGAATATAGTTTTGAACATTGTTGAACAAAAATATTCCTAAATTACAAAATACTTAGCTAATAACATCAGAGTGACAAATAATGAAATACCAACGAAATAACACATTGCTTTCCTGACTTAAATAGTATAATTAATTAACTAAACACTAGTTGTGTGACGAGCGAGAAGCATTTACCCTTGACAACAGTAACTCAAAATAAATTTTTTTATATAATTATTTTGACGGTAATTTTTCGAAAGACAACCACAAACTGAATTGTTATTTTGGTTGATTAAAAAGAAAATGAAAGCCTAACATTCGTCGTTTTTTGAAGTACTAGCTCGGTTTTTAACTGTAATGGCATCTGACAGTTTTTTAAACTTTAAGAAACAGTTATATATGTCAGTTGAAATTTTATTGTATGCATTACGAAATTCACAAAAAGTTCTTTATGGCTCATTCCATTTTAAATCAACAAATGGGGTGCGCATCACCATTTTTGATTTTGATGAAAATTTGCATGTGTAGTCCTTTTACTTCCCAGAGCTCAAAATAGTGTACATTTTATTTTTAAAAAATTTACCCTTTGATATATAGGCCCTTTTTGTTGTTGGCAACAGCGAAAATCAGGCGTTTTGATGCTTTGCCTTATGAACTATAACTTTTTTTCTATCAAAGATTTTGAGCTCAACTATAGCTCATTGGAAAGCTAAGAAAAATATCTTTTTATATATGCTATCAATAAATTTCAGATTAAAAAAAAATACTTATTTTTTCAAGGTCAAAGTTCACGACGAAAATGACATTTTTTACTACTTTCGAACATTAAAAAACCCATGAAGGGTTCAAAGTAACAAGAAGATTTTTTCATCATATATTCATAGTCATGGTTACTTACTGTATAAAAAAAATTGACTTGTTATTCCACCCCCTTTATGAGATATGCCCCCCCAAAGTTGTAAATTTTTTAAAAAATCCAATTTTCAACGCTAAAAAGATGCATGTGGGGGGCAAGATAAAAAAAATTTTTACATGTGGTATTTTAAGTACTTTTTACCAGCTTTCTAATAAAACAAAAGTTGCTTTGTTATTCAAAGGCGTTTGGCAGATATAAGGGACTGAACTTTCAAAAAATTGCACAAAAACAACACGATTATTTTCCATTTTTTTAAATCTTTTTTTTATTTAAATGTAATTATATACCTTATTCTTTGCCTTAAATGCTAAAAAAAGACTAAGAAGAGCAATGAAGAAACATATTTAAAGTTTAATTATCTAATTTAATTTTTTTAACACCTGGGAATATAGAATACCACTGAACTTGTCTGATTTTTAAACATCTGATTGCTACCTACAAAAGGACTGAGCATTTCTCAACTTGTCCAGGTTTGTTCATACCATGTGGTCATCCTTGTTCTGACTTGCTCTCACATGTGTATCTTAGTTGTCTTTCAAATTCTGAAAGAAGTAGGTCGTTTAGCTAGTGTTTCTGCTGTAAAATCTTGTGAAGCTGATGTGATTTCTTTTCATTTCAAGTTCATTCATATTCACAGAATGTTTTGTTAAAGGTAAAAGAAGAAATTCTTCAGAATCCTTAAATATAAATTTAAATTTGTCTTTCTACATGTAAACTGTGAATAAGTTATGGATAACCCTAAATGCTCCATAGGAGTTTTTGAGAATGATGATTATAATATTTTAAGTTACAGTAGGCAGTCTACTGTAAATAGTATTTCTGAGTACAGTGATGATGATAAAACTTTACTGCACCTGAGAACTAGGTGTAAAACTATTGAAACTGTTTGTACCTACCAGCAAGAAGTTCCATAAAGGTGGCAAAACTTGGCAAGAAAGTTTTTTTGCATGGTAGGTACAAACAGTTTCAATAGTTTTACACCCAGTACTCAGGTGCAGTAAAGTTTTATCATCATCACTGTACTCAGAACTACTATTTACAGTAGACTGCCTATTGTAACTTAAAATATTACAATCATCATTCTCAAAAACTCCTATGGAGCATTTAGGGTTATCCATAACTTATTCACAGTTTACATGTAGAAAGACAAATTTAAATTTATATTTAAGGATTCTAAAGAATTTCTTCTTTTACCTTTAACAAAACATTCTGTGAATATGAATGAACTTGAAATGAAAAGAAATCACATCAGCTTCACAAGATTTTACAGCAGAAATACTAGCTCAAAGACCTACCTTTTTCAGAATTTGAAAGACAACTAAGATACACATGTGAGAGCAAGTCAGAACAAGGATGACCACATGGTATGATCAAACCTGGACAAGTTGAGAAATGCTCAGTCCTTTTGTAGGTAGCAATCAGATGTTTAAAAATCAGACAAGTTCAGTGGTATTCTATATTCCCAGGTGTTAAAAATATTAAATTAGATTATTAAACTTTAAATATGTTTCTTCATTGCTCTTCTTAGTCTTTTTTTAGCATTTAAGGCAAAGAATAAGGTATATAATTACATTTAAATAAAAAAAAAAGATTAAAAAAAATGAAAATAATCGTGTTGTTTTTGTGCAATTTTTTGAAAGTTCAGTCCCTTATATCTGCCAAACGCCTTTGAATAACAAAGCAACTTTTGTTTTATTAGAAAGCTGGTAAAAAGTACTTAAAATACCACATGTAAAAATTTTTTTATCTTGCCCCCCACATGCATCTTTTTAACGTTGAAAATTGGATTTTTTAAAAAATGTACAACTTTGGGGGGGCATATCTCATAAAGGGGGTGGAATAACAAGCCAATTTTTTTTATACAGTAAGTAACCATGACTATGAATATATGATGAAAAAATCGGCTTGTTACTTTGAACCCTTCATGGGTTTTTTAATGTTCGAAAGTAGTAAAAAATGTCATTTTCGTCGTGAACTTTGACCTTGAAAAAATAAGTATTTTTTTTAAATTTGAAATTTATTGATAGCATATATAAAAAGATCTTTTTCTTAGCTTTCCAATGAGCTATAGTTGAGCTCAATATCTTTGATAGAAAAAAAGTTATAGTTCATAAGACAAAGCATCAAAACGCCCGATTTACGCTGTTACCAACAACAAAAAGGGCCTATATATCAAAGGGTAATTTTTTTAAAAATAAAATGAACACTATTTTGAGCTCTGGGAAGTAAAAGGAATATACATGCAAATTTTCATCAAAATCAAAAATGGTGATGCAACAACTTTTTTGAAAATTTGTTGATTTAAAATGGAATGACCCTTATTCGATTTCAATGGTGCAATATTATGTTCGTATGTTAATCAACCGAAAAAAAAGTAAAACATTGCTTTAAACCAGTGGTTCTCAACGGTGGTGGTACCGCCCCCTGTGGGCGGTGGGAAGATGCTGAGGGACAGTGAACATGTTTTGGGCAGTAGGGGGGCGGTGAGAAAATTTTGGGATCAGAGGACATTAAATGCATTAGAATTCATTTTAATTGTAAAAATGGAAATTCAATTTTGCATTAACTCAAGAATCCAACTTGAATTATTTGTGCCTACGATAAAATAAAGCTATGCGATCTGGAATCTTTTAACTTATTTCCTTACGTTTTTCGGAGGTGACTTTTTTTATTAAAACAGTTTCTGTTTTTGCTTATATTTTTTTCATTTTTTCTCTGTCTCTCTTTTTTATAGCGATTTAACTTTTTAGTCATCTTTTGCGTCCGACAATCTCGAGACAGAATGTCGGACGCACCACGGAGATATGGTGGATGACCTAAAAGCGCAAACGGACTTCTTTCATTTTGAAATAGAAAGAATCAGAGTCAAAAGTTATTTTTCAAAAACTTGCGCATTAAAATCTTTACTTAATGCGTGGTCTCTTTGATGATACCAATTACAAAACAAAGCTGTCCGTTTCCACTTCAAGGTCACCCGCCATCTCTCCGCGGCCCAGCTTTACCTAATGAAGAACCGTTACAATAAATCACAGTTGCAATAAGGATTGCATGGTTTTATCAAAAATTAGCCAATTTGGCTAATTTTGATCACACATAGCTTAATAAAATAATCAAACGCATTACCCACACCACCTTTTAGTTATTTTTTAGCCAAACTGTTGATTGATTCTTTTTACTATAGCAATGTAATTTCTAACAGCTGTAAAAAAAAGTAATAACGCATTTTTTTTTTTGGTAATTGTCATGCATGTAAAAATACCGTCCTGCATCTGTAGGTGAAAATGGTCAAATTAAGTTCTCAAGTTTCAGTCGCCTATTTTTATTGTTGCTAAACGAAACTGGTTTTCAGACTGAACAATTCCCCTTTTAAGGATGCTAGATTTCAATGCCTAATGCCGACAATTTAATGGAGGATTCAAAATACTGCCAAAAGGATTCACACAATTGCATATGAGTGTCTCCCACAAATAGCGTTTTAGGCAGAACACTAAACGTCATCGATTTTGTTCTTTATTCTTTACTTTCTTAATTTTCTTTCACCATGTTCTCATAATTTTTACCTAGCAATCGTATTTGCAATGCTTAGAGTGCCCGCTCAGTTTGATTGTTTTGTTTGGCCTTTTTTAACTTTGGCTTTTTTGCTCACTTCATTAATTTACTTTTATCTTTTACTTTTAAGGAAATCTCCTCCGATTATGCTCATGTTTTTGCCAACATTTTACTTACCACAAAGACTTCTCTGAGCGTTTTGAGGATATTTTTGTCTCCGAACGTTCCTCAATGGGTCATGAACCCTTTTGAAAATAATGAGACAACAGATGTTCAGTATTAGTAAGCATTTTTGGAACTTTCAACCACTGAAATTTGAAAAGCTGGTTTACAGAATGTTAACAATCTTACAGAATTTTGGCTGCAAGTAGACATTAGTACCCTTTATCCTGGACTGTGAGCTATATGGCCAAATTTTTTTTAATAGTCTTCTCCTCTACCTACCTCGTCGACTGCGGATTCAGTGTTGCCATCGACCTAGTTACAAAACAGAGAAATCGACTTCAAATCGTCCCAAGAGGAGACTTGCGTCTTCACCTTACAAAAAATATTAAAGCAACCATGAGGAAACTGGCTTTAAACCACCAAGAGCAAATATCTCACTAATATACATTTCTGAATGTTCCTTTGCAAATATCTCACTAATGTATATTTCTGAATGTTCCTTTCATATTTTGAATGAGAAAAAGAATTCTTGCTTGTTTATTTTTATTGAATCTGATTGTTTCCTTCAGTTTTTGAGTAACATTCTTTATTGCTTGTTTATTTCTATTTTATTCCATTTTATTTTGTAATTCTTTTAAAAATAAAATATTTTTTAACCCTAGATTTATTTTTTATTTCTACATTCGTCATTTTAATTCTAAAAATTACTAATGAGGTAAAATATATCTTGTTTAACCGTTTTGTAAAATTCTGGAAGGAAATTATTTTAAACTTTAAACCTCTTTTCCCACACCCTCTCACCTTTAATATAAATGGGGGCGTTGGAAAAATTTTACTCGTAAAGGGGGCGTTAGCCGTAAAAAGGTTGAGAACCACTGCTTTAAACTTTATGATAAAAATTTCTCTGGGAGCAGATCAAAAGTCAAAAATTATTATAATTTATAACGAAACAAAATTTGGCGCTGACACCATTGTTCAAATGCTTTGAAATTATACCCCTCACAAACAAAGAAATAACCACTCCTTTTTTCCCAATGTGTTGGACATATTTTTTGTAGCTGTAGGCAAATTTTGATATGCATAGACATAAAAAGAATGGCCGCTGGAAATTTTCGGGTCCGTTTGGAAAAAAGCTGTGTATTCCAGCAATTCAGGATTGGCTAATAAGAGTACTATACTGCCGTGCTAAGCGCAAAAGTAGTATCTGCAGACGATATCAGACAGAGATATTGCTGTTTAAAAGTTTTGCACCTCCATGTATTTGATTCAGATGATATTTTTTCCGAATTTTTCAAAAAATATTTCCCGTACTGAAAAGACCATAAAATATTGCATTGACATAAAAGAAGTTACAAGGAAATACCTGATGACAATAACTCAATTTTAGTAAAAAGTGTAGATACGACATTTGTGCTTAAGGCAGTATAACTATGCGAGACTTTTCAAAGAAGCAGGCATAGAAAGCATTCGGAATTCCTCCAAATCAATAACTGCAATAGCATATAGTTCCTGTACTGATACAGAAAGCAGAAGATTCAGCTGAAATACAATATTTGGTGGAGTTTGCTAAATGTGTGTCTTTACCCCTAGAAAATTTGAGAAAAACGAGAAAACCTTGAAAAAACGTGTGTTAACCAAGGGTGCAATGCGAGCATTTACTCTCAATTTACCGATAAAGTTTGGGCTGAAATGTATTTAGTTTTATGATTATATGTCTTGCTACTACCAGAACCATAACTACCATAATGAGAAATCATATGAACTGAAACGTACATTTTCGCAACTATATTCCATAATTATAATTAATTAATAAATAAATTATAAACAATTCCTTAATAATTGGAATAAAAGTGATAACTGATATTACTGTTATTATGTTTGGTTCAATTTGTCTTAATGTTAATCATTACCGTTTTAAATGAATACGAAAGGCAATAATGGCTGTTTGGGTACCTGGTTATTTAATAACGGTATAAGAATTTTTAATCCTGAAAAAAACCCAAAAATGAATTTTTTGAAAACACGTTTACTGCTTCATTCGTTTCAGATTGATGTAAATAGAGAGGATTAAGAGCGATTTTTCGAAGACTTAATTAGAAATAATAAAAAATTGAAATCACAAAAAGGTAGGAGAGTCTTCCCCTCCCCCACCCAGAAGAGCGAATGGCTGTTATGGGTACCCTTGCTGAATATCCATACTAGATTCGTCCTGTAGTTACAATGATTCCATGTCTACATTTAATTGCTCTTGTGAAGTGATAACTCTGAAATTACGTCTTAACATCCTTATTTGATTATAATTGAAGGGGCAAATGGATAAAGGTCATATCGACATTTGAATTTCGCCTTTACACAAATTCAAATTAGTGTGTGTTCAGTTATATTAATTCATAAACACAATTGAAGGGGCAAGTGAATAAAGGTGATACGTGACAATTTTTTAAATTTCTAGAAAAAGCTTTCGAAAAAAAATTATTACCTTAATACCTTTATCCACTTGCCCCTTCAATTGTAGTGCAAACATATGGGCGATTCTCTGTAAACTGGTAATTGGCTGTCCGGACAGAGTATTTTAAAAATAATCAAGTGTAATAACGTAATTATCGCTTTGAATACAAGTAGAGCATTAATACTTTGTGGTCCAATTATATTTGGAGTGATAACAGTTTAATTTTTTTTTCCAGAAATTATCTAAGCACCAAAAATACAGTCCCCTGGTTGTCCCAATCCCATAGTCTAACTGTTAAAGATAGTATTTCAAAAAACCTATTAACACTAAATAAATTTGGCAATTAATATCTAAAAATAGAATAATGAAACTATATTTTTCTTATGAAATAAGGTATAATTACATATTTCTAAAACTTAAAACTGTCATACAAGTTCTGTCCGGAGTTTTTTTCAAACAGTCCCCTGCAACAAATTCAAAGCTGTAATATGAAAAATCTATAACTTTTGCAAATTCTTTTTGGCATGAAATTTAAAGTAATTAGTGTGAATTGCCGAAATCGCCGAGAATGGTGTTGAAACGCTACTTTGCTTAGTTTGAGAGCCACATTTGTGACTAAAGTATGCATCAGGGTCGTTGCGAAAACAGTCCTCTGGGAAGTGATTTTATTAATGTGAATTAATTTAATTATAAAACATATTAGTTATTATGTCCACGATTTGTGCCTAAATTGATAGGTAGTCTCGTAACTAATTATGTTCCAATAGTTTTGCAGATATTACGCAAAGAAGAGCATGAACACAGTCACCTGGCACAGTCCCCTGCCTAGTTACACTAGGCGGGGGACTTACCCCCTATCATGATTTATCATAAAAACACAAACTTCAATTAACCCTATTTCAAACAAATGTAACAGATTCATTTTCTGAGCAATAGTATTATAATTATACGAATATTTCGAAAAACCGTGCCCGGGCAGATTTCGTGTGAAAAATGACGAGTTTACAGAGAATCGCCCATATGCAATAAACATTTCTATGTGTGGAGGAGGAGGTAGGTAAACTGTAACCTGAATTATGCTGGGTCACTTTTGAAAACAATATTTGCATCATTATTTTAAGTTTCATTCCAATGTTAGTAGAATTTTTATACATTATACTGTTAGCTTGGGAGGGGGATCAATTTAAGGCTGAACTTCCGTTAACTCCAGAGATTAACTGGCTCCTGATTTTGAGTTGACCATGTAGTAGGGTTGGCCGGGGCTTCGTTAACGTGGATTTTTTTTCAATGATTTTTCTAATTTTTATGTTTCAAGTTAGGAAATTTTAGACGTTATGGTCTTATAAAGCGGTAAGTGAAAGAAAAGTTTGTGCGTTCAGTTTTTACCCTGCGTGAGCATTTAAAAGTCAAAAAAATAATTTTTAGGTAATGTCTGTTGCGTAAACCTACTCCTACCCGTGGCACGTTTACGCAGTTTCACTTAGAGAACGGCATTTTTTATTCTTTTGACATTTAACCCTTTCTGGACAACATTTTTTTTTACCTAAGGGAACATTTTTTTCCTTCCAAATCTCAATCAAGGGAGACCATACGAAGCACGCACACCTATTTTTTAAAGACTTACTGCTGCCAGTAGATACGAATGTGCCAAAAACGTCACAATGTTCTATTGCGGAATAACTCTCACTTCGCAACTGAGGCAAAACTATTCTGGAGGTATGTGCTGAATTCGGCACACCTGACGTTTAAGGGTTAACTTAGTTATGCTGTATTCACACGAGGATAGAGTTCTGCTAATGTGTATATATTTGTTTATTTTTATATAAGCACTCTTAGTTTACAATATGATTCAATAAGTTCAACACAAAATTTATTCAAGTTGGCAAAAACAGGTTATTTTCCCACAAATGCTATATCAAAGGTCGAGAGACACTAAAAAACTTGTGAGAGTACTTGCTAGTGAGCAGCAACAATCTGTTACGGCTTGTGACGCACCAATCATAACACGTTTCCAAAAAAAGGCACTGCTTAAATGTGCACCGGTCTACTCTATGTGGTTCTATTTTAAAGAAATGTTACATTCAGTATCACACTTCAATAAAAAAGTCCCATCCTCAAGATTATTTCAAAATGCAAACGAATGTCACAAACCTCATTCTTCCACCGAGTCCTTCTGTTATAGTGTCTGTTTTAGATAGATTTTCTTTTGTATTTTGCATTTACGTTGATTTATTCCCTACTTCTGATAAATTGTTTCTTCCTGCGTGTATAAAGAATGAGAAACACTCAATAAATTGTTTCTGTGATTGTATCATATAGAATTTTATTCATTAAAATGTGTTCCACGCAAATAAAATCCATTTAAAACATTTAAATTTTGTGGTTTTTTAATTAAGTTTTGATTTTAACAAAGCTTCAGAAATGTATTATAGTTCTGGCAATACGGACAAATGATGTATGTGTGTGAATGTATGTTGTATTTTGGATCTCGTTTTTTAAAGATTATCTTTTAAAAAAAGTATAGAAATTTTGATTCTGATGCAACTCGAAAAGCATAGCAATTATAACAATAGAAATTATTTTCGACGAAACAAAAAGAAAATAAATACGTAACAATGTGGACTTATTTGTTATAACAATGCTTCGCTTCTTCAACAATGAATGCCAAGAGCAAAATCGTCATTTTTAAGTGGATGAGACGCTCTTGTAGCTGAATTCGACTTAAGCTCTTGATAAAATCGCTAATATATTTTCGTAATTGGTGAGATAAACTTATCTTTTTTCTTCTAGAACAAACTAGTAAATGATGGATCTTTTGCACCTATTCTTCTCAATGACGCCAGGGGGAAAGATCGTTCTGGCGGTCATTGCAGTCATCTGCATCCTGGTGCTGGTCATGTGCCGCTGTATGTCTGGCGACACCGTCTCTCTCAGAGACCTTTGTATTTTTCGCACTTTCATGGATCATTTCTGTAGCCACCAATCCGGTAATGTGCACGAACTGGTTGAAGTTGAATCCCAACCTGTTCGACCTGATGGAATTGCTGTGGTTTAAGTAGGAGCAATGAGCAATATGGCGAAGATCTTTTTGCAGTATCAGTTCTGGGGAAGCCATAACTACTCACAAGATCAACTTCTGCAGCTACCTTGCTCACTTCCTAAAAGGGACTAAAGTGCGATGAACAATGGTGGGGAAGAACTTCATGCAGTATCAGTGCTGGGAGAGCTATAACTACTCACAAGTTCAACTTCTACGCCTACCTTGCTCGCTTACTAAGAATGGACTAAAGAGGGATGAGCAGTAGCGAAGAACTTATTGCAGCAGTGGTGCTGGGGGAGCCACAATTGCGTAGAAGATCGATTTTTTCGCCATCCTTGGTCACTCACTAAAATAAACTACATATAGTCTGATGCTATGCAAAAATATTCTAGCTATTCCAGTTCTAAAAATTCTACTAACTTCATCAAAGAAAATGCTTTGTTGAGTCTCTACAAATGGACTAGACAATCCAATCCGCAAAAAATATTCGCAATAGCAATCAGTTTCTGAAAGTTTCACCCTTTTTTCCAAGTCGAGAATTTACAACTAATCCAAATAAAAAAAGTCTAAGCTTTTCAAATCTAAAAATGCCTCACTCATTCACTGAAGATATAGTCAGTCTAATCCAGAACAGTACAAGCTTTCAGTTTCTGAAAACTCCGGCAATTTCAACTCTAAAAATGACAGCAAGTTCAATTATGATTACTCCAAGCATTCCAATTCTGCAAACCTCTTGATCACTCACTACTGAAAGTTTAACAAATACTGACTACTCCGGCCATTCCAGTTATGTAAAAAAATTCCCCATTTGGGAGAAAGAGGCTAGAAACGTCCTTTTAGCTTCAATTCCGAAAATGCTTTCTAAACTGGCTGAGAAAAAAAGAAAAGCACAGCATTATTTGCTCATGAAAGTTCCAACAATTCTATTTCTAAACCCCCAGTTCACTCTCTGAGAAAAAAACTGCTGATTAAATCATTTAAACCTGAAAATACCAGCTAAGCCATTCTTGAAAATCACTGCAACTTCAATTTTGAAGCAGGCTGGCTCCATTTACAAAGAAATAACTAGATATTAGAAACATTCCTAATCTGAAGATTCCAACAGTTTCAATTATAAAATTTCCTTGCTCATTCACAAAAGAACTAGATGCAACAGCCCTGTTTGATGATGAACATTACAGCAGTTTCAACTGTGAAAATGCTTCGTTTATAAGAAAAAAAAAAGAACTAAATGATTCATCCCACTTTAGTGATGAAAGTAACAGCAACACTGATTAAGTAAATTTGTTTGCTTCTCTATCTCTATCTCTTCTCTACTAATAATAAAGCTGAAAGTTTGTCTCTCTGTCTTTCCTTCTGTCTTTCCTTCTGTCTGTCTGTTACGCGCGTAGCGCCAAAACCGTTCGGTCGATTTTCATGCCACTTGGTACAAAATTAGTTTGTAGCATGTAGTTTTGCACCTCGAAGCGATTTTTCGAAAATTCCATTTCGTTCTTTTTCTATTCGAATTCTTAGCGGAAATTCGATAAAATAGGGAAGAAATATTTTATACACATTTTCAAGTCTTATGTCATTCGAAAGCTTGAAATTTTCTGCACAAAATGAAGTTTTTTCGAAGTTTCTACGATCATCAGGAGAGCTGTAACAATTGTTTTTAGAATCCCGGAATTCAAGGCTTACCTTCAGTAAAGCAAGCCAAACGATTCTAAAATGGTTAATGAAATGAATTATTTTATCAACGGAAATCAACTTTTCATGCTGTTACTATGGTTACGTGTTCATACTTATTTTTGTTTCGTTCTTTTTCCAGGGTTGCCAGAAGTAGTATTTTTGATACTACGGTAGTATTTTTTCGGCCCAAATAAGGAGCGTAGTATTTTTCTGGCCACCCTGTTTCCAATATACTAATGACTTAATTAAAAAATTTGGCGGATTTTTTTTCCATTTTTATAGATTTCGCATTTCAGCAATATTGATTTTGGCAACGTTTAGAAACAGTAGTAGGAGCGTCTATCGCCCATTTAGCGAGAAAGGGGTACCCAAAGCACAAAGATTAACCAAATATCGTATAAATTGTGACATTGCAACGTTCTTTTTAAAGTGTTTCATTTCGGAAAATGTATTGTTTTGTTTTTAAAGCTGGGAAAGGAAACTTTCTTCTTCTTTCAAATTTTGGTAAGATTTCTGTTGGTTTCTGTGAGCAACAAAATTGTTCTTATTTTCTCTTTTGGCTCATTTTTGTGCATCTCCAGTTGGGGTTTCATTTGAATGTCACAAGGGGATGCTTTACCCCTTTTTTGGAGTTAATCAGTGTTAATTTCAATGCAGATGAATTGGCGCGACCACTTGGCGATATATCGCCAAGCCTTTGGTCGCGAAGTATTTGTCGCCAATTTGGCGACATATCGCCAAGTTGGCGAATTTTTTTTTTTATTTGGACTCAATTTGGCGCTATTAGCGATATTTTGCCAATTTGGCGACAAATTTGCGATTTTTTTAAAAACTTTTTTTTTTGGGGGGGGGGGGTTTAATTTGGCGCTATTGGTGATATTTTGCGAAAAATTCACTGAATGATGTTAAAATCGGCGATATTTTGGAGATTAATCATTGTAAAACATTTTTTTGCATTGTTTCGTGGCAAACTAGGGATATAAATGTTTGAATTGTTATCTTACTCCCTCCAAGCACTATTTTAGCACTTAAGGCATCTACTAAGAAATGTACACGTAAAAGGAAGTAGTGTAGGGCCCATACCAAATTTTTATATCATACTTTGAAGGAATTGTAGTTGAATTATTACTAAAATAGAGTATTTTTTCTGCTATATTAATTATTTTACAAATGAACTTTTAATTTTATACCACGGGCAAAGCCGTGCGGGTACCGCTAGTATACCAATAAAAGGACTAAACGATGCAGCCCATTGCAGTGATTACCACAACAGCAATTCCAATTGGGTAACTGCTTTGTTTATTCCAAATGAATGATTAAATGTTACAGCCATTTTAGTGATGAATCTGACGGAAATTCCAATTGTAAAAATGTCTGTTTTATCTTAAAGGAAGGACTAAATATTACAGAAAAAAATAGTGATGAAAATTACAGCATTTCCAACTGTATAAATACTTTGTTTATCCCAACGAAAGGACTAAATATTACAGACCGATTTATTTATGTATTGTTACAAATCTTGTAAATAGTTGTTATTTTTCCTGCCTTGCATCATTTTCATTAGTTTTGGTTTTATCTGACGTCATGTTGCAAAAGTATCTGAAGATATCACTTTTATCACTTGTATACCGGCCCTGTAACGTTTTGTAGTTTTTACACTTGCCCTGCATTTAATAAGCGTGAAGACATTTTTCGCTCGGAGTGTTTTCTTTTTTTTTCTTTTTCTTTTTATCGCTAGAACTTTCTCAATGGAATTGTTCAAAATTTATGAATAAACAGAATACTCCAGATATTTCTAGAACGTAGTAGAAATGTCCTTCAGAGTATAAAAAGCTGGCCTTGAACACAAGTCAGTTAGTTCTTTTCAGATGTTGATTTCTGAGAGTGCTCGTTTTTATTCGCTTGGCGAATGGTTGTTTTGCTTTTGTAATTGCTTAATTACTGTTCACGTTCGATACGTGGTGCTGAGTTACTGTTGAGAGTACAGTGTACTGTTTTGCTACTTAATTGCTGGATGTTTAGCAATTGTTTCCTGCTCATATTGTAAATAGTGTAAATACTTGTAAATAAATTTATAGTTACTTCCTCAAGATTGGAATGCTCATTTGAAGAAAGTTGAAGGTGCTACGGACTCGTTACAATTTTGGCGCCCAACGTGGGGCATCTTCAAGGACTTTCTTGGAATTACCTGTGAATT
Organism: Uloborus plumipes; assembly: GCA_038373865.1. Classification (NCBI taxonomy): domain Eukaryota; kingdom Metazoa; phylum Arthropoda; class Arachnida; order Araneae; family Uloboridae; genus Uloborus; species Uloborus plumipes. The sequence continues at coordinate 39,168 of JAXGGA010006089.1, forward strand.
CGGACTTTTCTTCCTAAGGACTTTTTGACTTCGGAATTTTATGGTGATTACTCGAGCAATGGAGGAACAACTGCAAAAACTCCTTGATGCGATCAACGCTGTTAAAAGTGACATGACTGCGAATCAAGAACAATTAAAGAATGATATGGCGATTATGGCTACTAATCAAGAACAATTAAAGAGTGATTTAACCGCTAGCATAACTTCAAGTCAAGAAGAAATTAAGAATGATTTAACCGCTAGCATAACTTCAAGTCAAGAAGAAATTAAGAGCGATCTAACGTCAATGAAAAGTTTGGTGGAAACTAAATTTATCAACATGGAAAATAAAGTGGGGGCTCTAGAAGATCGAATCATCACAGTAGAAAACCATGTGGAAAAGAAAATTAAAGAATTTGAATCAAAGTTATCAGGATCCTGCAACAACTCAGACAGCGTTGAGAATCGAATCACCACAGTAGAAACACATGTGGAAAAGAAAATTAGAGAACTTGAATCAAAGTTATCAGCATCCTGCAACAACTCAAGTGACTGTGTAGCTGCAGCTGGAACTTCTCGTTCATCCATTAAACTGGCCACATTTGACGGGAAGACCTCGTGGAATATTTACAAGAAGCAGTTCCTCATCGTTGCAGAAGCAAACTCTTGGGACTCTTCCACGAAAGCCTGTCACCTCGCAGCCTCGCTGAGAGGAGATGCAGCCGACATACTACAGACCTTCCCAGAGGACAAGCACCGCGACTTCGAAGCCCTATCATCGGCCTTGGAGCTCCGCTTTGGCGAAGCATGCCAAAAAGAATTCAGCCAACTCCAGCTGAAATCCCGACTCCAGAGGGCCGGAGAGACTTTGCAAGTTTTTGCAGCAGACGTTGAGAGGCTTTCCCATCTCGCCTTTTCGGACTGTCCTTCGGGTGTTCGCGATAACCTGGCCCTGAACTACTTCATAGATGGAGTGCGAAATCCGGAAGTTCAGATGGCTCTCCGGATGGCGGACATTAAGGATCTTAAATCCGGTCTGGTTTACGCAATGAAGTTCGAGGCTGCACAGCAAATGTCCCGCAAGGATCGCCATTCGACCAGGGGCGTGGAAGTGAGTGCCCAAGATTTGAACTCAACTCGTCTCTCGGACATTGAGCGACAAATCAAAGAGATGTCGGGGACCCTGAAGAAGATTGCGGCTCGCAAAGACCAAGGTGGACAAACACTGAAGTGCTGGAAATGTGGCGGTGAGGGCCACGTACGAAGGAATTGCGAAGCTCGCCAAGAAAAGAAGACGTCTCCCAAAGTTTTCCAGATTTCCCCAAGAAGTGGCGGCTGCAACGGACTTTTCATTTACGCATACGTGAATGGGTTTCCCTGCGAAATGATTGTGGACACAGGAGCCAACGTTACCATTATTAAGACTGATGTGGCTCGTCAATTTGGACTCAAGATCTTATGGACGCCGCCCTGCGTTACTCTCCAAACTGTGACAGGTGACAAAATCGAGATTGAAGGAAAAGTGAACTTAGAAATAATGTTCGGGAGTGCCACTTACCATCACACGGCATTCGTCGCTGACATTACAGATCCCTTCATTCTCGGACTGGACTTTTTGAGAAAATTTGATTTTTCTATCGACTTTAAAAATAATGAGCTGCACTCGACGAGGGAAGACATAGCAATTTTCAACACCGAAAATAACTTAAAATCCGCTCATCAAATAATAGCCCAAACAGATTTATCGATTCCCTCTAGATCAGAAGTACTAATACCTGGCTCCCTCAAGGAAAACAACAGCTTTAAATTCGGTCTCATTGAATATCCTAACCAGAGTAATAGCCCAAAAGGAGTACTAGTGGCATCTACGCTTGTGGACCTTTCAAGGAATGCAGTTCCTGTGAGAGTCGCCAATGTGAGTGAAAGACCGAGGAATATTAAGAAAGGAGAAGTGTTGGCAACTTGTACTCCCGTAAACTGCATCATCAGAAGAATTGATTCCTCCGAGACTGTGTCTTCCGAGTCCTTGACTTCGAAATTAATTGGGAGTGCACCATTATCGACGGATCAAAGATACGCTGCGGAAAAATTGGTGGACAACTTCAAGCAGGTGTTTTCATCTACATCCGAGGATGTTGGTCGCACGAATTTAACGCAGCATAGGATCGACACTGGAGATCATCCCCCTATCAAGCAGCATCCAAGACGACTACCGTTCGCCAAGAAGGAAGAGGTTGAGATCCTCGTAAAAGAGATGCAGGAGAATGACGTCATCGAACCCTCATCTAGTCCTTGGGCATCCCCTATCGTCTTGGTCCGAAAGAAAGACGGCTCCACCAGATTTTGTGTTGACTACCGACGCCTGAATGACATCACCAAGAAGGACAGTTACCCTCTTCCACGGATCGATGACACTCTGGACACCCTTTCCGGACACAAGTGGTTTTCGACCCTGGATTTAAAGAGCGGCTACTGGCAGGTGGAGATACACCCCGACGACCGAGAGAAGACGGCGTTTACAACCGGACAAGGCTTGTGGCAGTTTAAAGTGATGCCGTTCGGCCTCTGCAATGCACCAGCCACGTTCGAGCGTCTTATGGAGTCAGTGTTACGAGGACTTTCTTATGAATCCTGTCTTGTCTACTTGGACGACATCATCATCATAGGACGCAGTTTTGAGGAACATTTGGCTAATCTTAGGAAGGTGCTGCAGAAGCTTAAGGAAGCCAACCTGAAGTTAAGCCCGTCCAAGTGTAATCTGTTCCGCCGTGAGGTGAACTACCTTGGTCACATTATCTCTTCAGAGGGTGTACGAACAGATCCAGATAAGGTATCCGCAGTCAAGAATTGGAGCCGCCCCGAAAATGTTCATCAGCTGCGAAGCTTCCTGGGGCTCTGCACGTACTACAGGAAGTTTGTGAAGGGTTTTTCCAACATTGCACGACCTTTGCATAAGCTGACGGAAAGCAAACAAAAATTTGAATGGTCCAAAGAATGCGAGGATGCATTTCTACAACTGAAGGAGGCTTTAACATCAACGCCTATCCTCTCTTATCCTCAGCCTGGAAAATCCTTCATACTTGACACTGATGCGAGCCACGAGAGCGTTGGAGCTGTTTTATCTCAAGAAATAGACGGTAACGAACATGTCATTGCCTACTGGAGCAAATGCTTATCCAAGTCGGAGCGAAATTATTGTGTCACGAGAAAGGAATTGCTCGCCATAGTTAAAGCTGTAGAACATTTCCATCATTACCTCTACGGCCGTAAATTCCTGCTCCGGACTGATCATGCCTCTTTAACTTGGCTTTTGAATTTCAAGAATCCAGAGGGCCAGGTAGCCAGGTGGATACAGCGGCTCCAGGAATATGACATCGAGATTAAGCACCGAAAAGGTTTGTCACACGGTAATGCTGACGCATTATCAAGAAGACCTTGTTCCGAGAACTGCCATTATTGCTCCCGAATAGAGAAACAGTACGGGACGACAATCCCTACTGCCTGTCAAGTTACTGCTACATCACCATCTTCAGATCCTGATCAATGGAGTGACGACCAAGTTAGAAAAGATCAGCTTGAAGACCCAGACCTAAAGCCTATCATAGAGTTAATGGAAAAGGACAGTCGGCTACCTAGTTGGCAAGACGTTTCTATCTACAGTCCTGCAACGAAGAGATACTGGGCTCTATGGAAATCTCTCCAGTTGCGAAATGGCGTCCTGTATCGGAAATGGGAATCTGACGATGGTAAAGCATTCAAATGGCAGTTACTCCTTCCCAGATCAAGAATTCCAGACGTTCTAAAGGAGTTGCACAGTAGTCCGACTGGAGGACACTTTGGTATCCTGAAAACCCTCCACAAGGTTCGAGAGCGCTTCTTCTGGAGCAAGGCGAAGGATGACGTGGAGAAGTGGTGTCATTCTTGTGACGCCTGTGCTGCCCGTAAAGGACCGAAGAGAAGAAGCCGCGGGAAGCTACATCTTTACAACGTAGGAGCTCCTTTCGAACGAATCGGGATCGACATTCTTGGTCCTCTACCGAAAACTACTGATGGGAACAAATACATCCTCGTTTCCATTGACTATTTCACCAAATGGCCCGAAGCGTATTCCATTCCGGATCAAGAAGCTACCACTGTAGCAGAGACTCTAGTCCAGAATTGGATCTCGAGATATGGGACCCCTTTGCAGATCCATTCCGATCAGGGAAGAAACTTCATCTCTGCTGTGTTTAAGGGCCTATGTGATATCCTCAAAATTGAGAAAACTCGAACGACACCACTACACCCACAATCGGACGGCATGGTGGAGAGATTCAACAGGACAATCCTTAATAATCTCTCGCTTATGGTCTCCAAAAATCAACAGGATTGGGACAAGAAACTTCCTCTGTTTCTGCTGGCCTACCGCAGTGCTGTCCACGAGACCACCGGATATTCCCCATCACAGATGCTCTTCGGCCGAGAGCTTCGGCTGCCTTGTGATCTCGTCTTCGGTCTCCCTCCAGATGCGCCTTCATCGCCTGAGGAGTACGTCCAGGATCTCCAGGCCCGGTTGGAGGACGTTCATCACTTCGCACGGGAGCGAATCAACATCGCGACGGAGAAAATGAAGACCCGATACGACACAAGATCCACTGGCCATGACTTTCAAGAAGGTGACAAGGTGTGGCTATGGAATCCCATCCGACGTAAAGGTCTGTCACCCAAATTGCAGTCGCATTGGGATGGACCCTACACAGTCCTTCACCGGCTGAACGACGTCGTAGTGAGGATCCAGAAGTCATCACATTCAAAACCTAGGGTTGTACATTATGATCGGCTAGCCCCATACTATGGCCATAGTTCGTAAAGTAAATCTAAAGCTACCATGGTAATTTGTTTGTAAATTTTGTAAATAACTTTCGCCTTTAATTGTTTGGAATATTACTTTATCAATGTTATTATTTCTTTCATGTTCTCATTGTTATTGTTTATCATGTTTATGATTGGTCATCATGTAATGTGTGCATCTGTAAGTCTTCCCTTGCTTCCTTTCTGGGGATTGTACTGCCCGGGACGTGCAGTCCTTGGGAAGGGGGCAATGTTACAAATCTTGTAAATAGTTGTTATTTTTCCTGCCTTGCATCATTTTCATTAGTTTTGGTTTTATCTGACGTCATGTTGCAAAAGTATCTGAAGATATCACCTTTATCACTAGTATACCGGCCCTGTAACACTTTGTAGTTTTTACACTTGCCCTAACTTTAATAAGCGTGAAGAAATTTTCGCGTGGTTTTTTTTCTTATCGCTAGAATTTGTGAATGGATTACGTAATGAAACAAAATATTCCAGGTTTTTCTCGAATATTGTGGACATTTCTTTCTGTGTATAAATAGCTGGCCTTGAACACAAGTCAGTCAGTTTTTCTCAGATGGGTTTTCTGAGATGCTCGTTATATTCGCTTGGGCGGATGTTTGTTTTGCTTTTGTAATTGCTTAATTACTGTTCACGTTAGATACGTGGTGCTAAGTTACTGTTGAGAGTACAGTGTACTGTTTTGCAACCTAATTGCTGGATGTTTAGCAATTGTTTCCTGCTCCTACTGTAAATAGTGTAAATACTTGTAAATAAATTTATAGTTATTTCCTCAAGATTGGAATGATCATTTAAGAAAGTTGAAGGTGCTACGGACTCGTTACAGTATGTTGTGGCAATTTTAACTGTGAAATGGGTATCCAACAGAAAGACTAAGTGTTGTAGTCCAATCGAATGAGAAAAATTACAACCACTTCAATTCCAAAAATATTTTTTTTTACTTTTCCTAATAAAATAATAATATGCAATCAAATGTTAAATACTCGAGCTATTTATACATGTTTGAACGTTAACTCATATGTCCTGTTCAGAAAAAAAAATTTCGACTTCACATGTTTAATTGACAACCAAATAACTATTTCATGTAAATAAAAAGTGCTAGACTGCTTGGTCTATTGTAAAGAAACAGAATTCGCATTCAACACTGAAACCACTGATGAATTACAAGAGTTTTTAAAATTTAATGTTTTTATGGAACTGACAATCATGCAGCTATGAAGATGACTAATGGAAACGCGATCAATTGAATTTGAAGTTTCTGATTATTTAATTTGAATAAAAAAACTTGATATTTTGAAAATATTTCTTGGAACTTTTTAAAAATATTTTTTGAATATATTTTTGAATTTTTTGGTATTCTTTTTTTTTAGTTTTTTGAACTTGAATAAACTCTTTTTTTCAACATAATGCTTCTTTATTATTGAATGTTGTGTGTGTTTCTTTTTTTAAGTTAACAGTTTTATTACTTTTCAGAAATTGAAGCTGGTTTCACTCATCATTGCCATACTTTTCCTTTCTCATCGACTATACTTAATTTAATAAAAAATCGCAATGAATGAATACTGTCATTTTCTCTCTCTCTCTCTCATTAAAAAATCTTTCAGACGTACCCATAACTTGAGTAAAATGGGACTACGTGTAAAACAGTACAAATGAACAGATTTAAAATGAGTTAAAAACTCAGCAAACAGCTGTTTTGAGGCTACTAGCTGCGTAGCCCGGCGTTGCACGGGCTGTAATGTAGTGAAGGCAGTTTGAGAAAACTACTCGCCACCAAGGCGGCTAGCCTTTAAAGAAATGAGGAAAGTTTAAACAGTTTACTCGCCGTCAAGGCGGCTCGCCTTTACAGTAGCGAGGAAAGTTTCAATTCACTACTCGCCGCCAAGGCGGCTCGCCTTTAAAGTACCAAGGAAAAGTTTAATAAACTACTCCCCGCTAAAGCGGCTCGCTAAAAAGCTTTCCTGCATCAAAGAATCAATCGAATTATTTGCACATACTTCCTCAAAAATAAAGACGATGTCAAGTAGCGCATACTTAGCACTCTCCCTAAATAACAAATAAAATTCCTTTCCAAAAACAATTATTTCCAAACCGCTTTCTTCCTGTAAAATTAATTGCAAAATTCTAAACGAAAAAGTTCTTTTAATATTTGGATCGCAGCCAGAAAAAGTCCATTCTAAAAACAGCAATTGCAATTTTATTTAAAAACACATTTTCAAAATGGTACCAGAGAAAAAATATGTCATTAATAATTAGAATAAAAACAATTGTTAGAATTTTGTTATAACACGTATTCAAAATGACAATGGAAAAAAATAACACTCTTTCATTTTAAAAAGTTCAAATTAATTAACGTTTTAATTTAGGGCCGAATTCAAGTGAAACACCATTGCAATCGCTTCGAGGCGTTTGCATATTGCAACCGCTACTGTAAGTCGAATTCAAGTGAATTCGTTTCACTTGAATCCAAATTTTGGAATTTGCGATTGCATTGGTGAGTTGCGATCGTCCGTGTTTCACTTGAATCCCTGCCTTAAAATCGCAACGGAAAGAAATAAATATCTTGGAGCTTTAAATAGTTCAATAATTTAATTAACGTTTTAATTCAAAATGGCAACGGTAAGAAAAAATGTCTTGGAAGTTTAATCATTTATTAGGCTTAATCGCTTTAAATTTGACTACTTATTAATTGATATCTTCGCTAATTAAAATTGGATAATTATATAGATTGAAACTAATGAAGCTTGAAAAATTACCTATCTATCGGTACCTGGTTCGACTTTCAGGTCATTGGCGTTCAGGAGAAAGAAGCGTGACATAGAAAGATAGTTAGAAAGAAAGATAGTTAGAAAGAAAGATAGTTAGAAAGAAAGATAGTTAGAAAGATACTCAGTTTTTAATATAAGTAGATAAAACACAAGCCCCTTCATCAGTGCATAAAAACGAAGAATGGTTCACATGTCCAAAACAGTTCAGACAGTTACACTTGACTGTTTTGGACATGTGAACCATCAGTTGCAAAAGGGAAGAAGCACACCCTGAACTCTTTCATTAAAACAATGGATTTTTGCAAAAATATATTCTTGATACACTCTACTAGCCTAAGGAAATAATATGCAATCATAATTACAGCAATTATGACCAAAACACTAGATCACGAAGTTGCAATATGATTGATTTACTCTATGGAATCAAACTAATGAATGAAAAAATTGTAATAGACTGCTTCCTCTCATTTTTTTCTGCTTTCACGTCAAAGACACTATACTGTATGTTTACCATACAATATGTAAGTGGTAAGAGCAGTCTAACCGGGATGAGGAAGCTCTGGGTTCGAATCCCGGTTCGGGCATGGATGTACTTTCACTCTCTAATGTCCTTGTCCTTTCTCTGTGCGAGGAAGTGTGTTGCGAAAAACTGCCTTCCCTATAAACGGGTTCCTCTGGCATGTTGTGAGCTAAATCGAACTTCCACCTACGGTGCTTGCAGAACCGAAAGCCAGACCTATTCTGCCATAAATCGCGGAAAAGTATCTACTCAGGCTCGTGTACCCGAGTGGTGAAGTTTACAAAACAACACTATATCGCTGCTTGAAATGAACAGTGGCATATTTGCAAAACACTACTTTTCACTATAGCGTTTCAAAGTTTTTGCAGTAAAACGGTATTTTAAAGTAAAATGGTATTAAGGGTACTTATGCCGAATCAACTTACAGAGACATAGATGTTCCTCCTCCAAGCAATTTCTTCAGAACTGACGCAATGGCGGCTGTGTCGTTGTTTACTATTAGAAGCGTGCCAAAATAATAACTATGCCCAACAACACTAACGATTGCTGCGTCATATTTTGAAACTAGAGATATGCCGATATTACCACAAGAAAGAGTACAAACAATTGAATTTTTTGATGTAATAAAAAAATCGATTTTTGCAGATATGCCACTGTTCATTTCAAACAGCGATATATAAATAAAGAAATACACCATTACGCGGTGTCAAACACGTGTTTCGCTTAGACGTAGGCAGTAACAAATCAGCGTAAAGCAGACGGCAAATATTAGTCAACCATTTCTATTCCAGATTCCCAAAAAGGGCAAACCTTCTGGCAACCTATTTATTTACTTTCACAATATCTTTTCGCCGAACAGGGCATAGTTACAAAGTGTATGGTAAACAATATGCAAAAGCCCACCATACTGTATTCAATCAGCATTCAGTAACGTTGAATATTACATAAAGTAATTAAAATTACTTAATAATCATTAGCAAAACTTTTGGTTTCCTTAACTCTCCACCCAAATCGCTTAAAATGTTCAATTTGTTAGGAATATTTCCTCTTGATAGTGTTTAACTGCTAAAAAGTTTGGCAATTAAAAGAAACGTAAAGTCCCTGCCCATACTCAAATCTACTTAAGCGCGTTTAGTGCGGCATAAAATTCTTTCAAAGCTTTTACGGTGCATTGTGCTTATGGGTTTATCTTCATTCTTTCTTCCTCCTTCCTATCTCTCACGCCACGAAAAACTCGTTTTCGAACGTCTGTTTAATGTCATGAAAATTTTAGAACTTCTTATTAGAAGTTTAGAAGACATCAAATCTCTCTTTTTCTCTCTCGACGTTGCTACGTCTTGGTAAGAAAACTTTTAACCTTTTGAATGGCAAGGATTTTAATGGAAAATTTTAAAAGTCAAAAAATGGCTCATTTGTTTATTCCGGTAGAAGCAAATAATGTAGTGTTATCATTATTTCTTAATTTCATGCAAATTTCATGCATTCTGTGAAAGATTGCCTACCCTATAAACGGGCCAATATGGCATGTGTGTACTGTGTAAGTCGGATTTTACCCCCATATGACGGTGCGGTTGGAAAAGTGTAGTTGCTCACCCCAAATTGTCAGCCACTGGAAAAAAGACAACAATTTCCGAGAAAATCTGGTGTGAACGCCAGACTACTTCCTTTTACGTTTAAATTAAGTGTTAAAATAGTGCCTCAGAATGAGCAAGATAACAATTAAAACATTTACACACTCAGTTTATCAAGAATCAATGTAAAACTAGCTGCCAGGGCAGCTAGATTAGCTTCCTGCGGCATGTTGATGCATAACGTCCCCCTTCTCTAACTTTTACCTCATTCTGAAGTTATATTATTTGATATAATTTAATGTTCATTCGATTTCAAGACATACCACGCACGTGGCCCGACGTTGCACGGGCACTTCGTGCCCTGAAAGTAGTGAGGAAAATTTCAAGAAACTACTCCCTGCCAAGGCAGCTCGCTAACAGGCGCTTCACGCCTTTACTTTTTTCCTATATAAAAAAATCATTCGAATTATTGAGATGCTTCGCGCCTTCAAGATGGTGAGGAAAGTTTCAGTAAGTTCAGCTCGCTCAAAGGAAAAAAGCAGACATAGATACTCAGTTTTTAATATAAGTAGATGGCTTTTCAACAAATGAATGTTTCAAAATATTACAAGTAGCTAGCGATAAAAATACTATGTAAGTGGCCCGCTTATGAGTTTCGTGTTTGATTTAGTTAAGCCTTCATTCAAAATTCTCATTATCATTGTTATCACTGTTTCATAGCAACCACGTTTCAACAATGGATTTCATATTTAATCATTTATTAGGCTTATTTGCTTTAAATTTGACTACTTATTAATTGATATCTTCGCTAATTAAAATCGTATAATTATATAAATTGAAACTAATGAAGCCTGAAAAATTACCTATCTATCGGTACCTGGTTCGACTTTCAGTTCATTGGCGTTCAGGAGAAAGTAGCGTGACATAGAAAGATAGATACTCAGTTTTTAATATAAGTAGATAAAGTTTTGTAATGATTCATTTTCTAAATATCGCCGATTTTAACACGATTCAGTGAATTTTTTCGCAAAATATAGCCAATAGCGCCAAATTCAAAAAAAAAAAAAAAATATATCCTTTTTTTCGCTTAATTTGTCGCCAACTAAGCGATATATCGCCAAGTTGGTGGCAAACGGCGACCAAAAGCTTGGCGATATATCACCAAGTGGTTGCGCCAAATCATGTCACTTAATCTGCATTGAAATTAACATTAGTTTACCCCATAAAAGGAAACGAACAACATAAAAGGAAAAAGACCCCCTTGTGAACATTCAAATGCAACCACAAGGGGAGGTGCACAACTAGACATCCCTCAGAGCCTACATACCAAACTAGGAGCTTCTACGGCATACAGTTTTTGGGTTATGCGACATGCATACGTACATACAGACGTCACGAGAAAACTCGTCGTAATTAATTCGGGGATGGTCGAAAAGGATTTTTGTTTTCATGTTGGCAGGTACATATGCATATGCTGATAGATCGGGAAAAACGACTCATCATTCAGTCGGGGGTGAGCAAAATCAAAATTTAGACCGAAATTTGAGTGAAATGTTTTTTCGTGATCACAAGACTTCCTTTACTACGTAAAAGGAAGTAAAATATTAAAACATGAAAAAAGATTTTTAATTTATTTATTTTCTGAATTCATTTACTTCGCACTTGGTTTAATATCACATACTAAAGGGCAACTCCATTTCAACAGACATATCAATTGTTGCACAAAATTTCTTACATTAATCCAAACATGGTAAATACCTGCTTTAAACTAAATAAAGATCTTGGACTCTTCTTCTACATAATGGATTTAAAATTCGAAGATTTTCAAAAGCGATATGTAAATAATGTTTTTTGTCTCGGTGAGACAAAAAGTACTTTCATGTGACTAGATGATCAGACATCGAAGTAAATGTGGCAAGGAATGTAGAATGGGTGTTTGTGTCAATCAGAAGAAGTTTCATTTTTGAATTGTGACAAAAGCATACAAAGAAATTACAGTGATCACTTTATCATTTGGTGCACGTATAAACATATTTGCCTCACTTTTTTTAAAAAAGACAAAATTGATAGATTTTCAAGCTGTGAAATTACTTTTACTCTTATTGCTAATCCCTTCATTGTACCACAGTCTTTCCTATTAGCAATGCAAGCAAAAGTTTATAATTTAAACGAACCAATTCATTTAAAATCTAGGTTTCTAAGTGAATTTTTTTTGAAAAGTAGCCGAATGATGAAATGTTTTTGTATTTTTTGCCAACAGTAGTGAAAAAAGTTTGAAATGATACCGTATTTATGTGCCTTAAATACTAGTAGACCTGGTAGGTGCTGACATATCGAAAAAAAATGTCAATGAAAGTTTACCTAGGATCTAAATTTTACTCAAAACTTCCACAAGCCCACTTGTACCTCAGAACCAGAGTAACGTAAGTCCATTTTCGTCATTTTTCGGTAGAGGGGAAAAACGATTGTCGAATACATCGTTTTTCCCCTCTACTGAAAAATGACGAAAATGGACTTACGTTAGTCTGGTTCTGAGGTACAGTTATATCCCTTTCCTTCTACCTGCCTCTTTTTTTTATGATACTTCAGAACCAGAACGACGTAAGTCCAAAAATGGCGATTTTCACTTTTTTGCTTCATTGTATGTAGAATCTTATTCCGCATCGACCCATCAAAGCAGTATCCTATAAAAGAAATTCCTTCACAATTACAGTGAACTCTCATTTATGCGCCTTTTCCACTTATACGACGATTTTAAATGGTCCCACTACATTCCATAGCAAAATAATGATAGTATCCTTCTTTTATGCGTCGCTCTAAAGATAAATATTTCACTTATGCGCCGAATTGTCCCTAAAATGTGTGAAAATTTATTCATTTTCTTTAAAAAATAAGCATTTTTCTTTACTTTCCTCTTTGATCTTTTGCCCTTATTGCTCACGATGCATTTTTTCCGCATGAACTGGAGTTTGGAGAGGGACAATTATCTATTATGCATCGTTTTAAAGGGAACAGTTTGTAATTAGGTATGCTACAACTTTTGTTTTCTCTTAATCATACGTTACAGTAATTGCTAAACTGTAGTAATATGTCCCTTTTCTATAGAAACATTCTTATTCACTCTATCATTAGAACCTATGTTGTGTTTTAGTCCTTTAAATAGGCTTGTTCCCTTATACGTCTCTCTCACTTATGCGCCTTTTTCTGTTGATCCCTAGGGCAGGCGCATAATTGAGAGTTCACTGTATTTAGCAGCGTGAAAAGAGTGCGACTCCCATTCATGCGTGCATCCGACAATCGTTTTCGCCCTCTAGGGAAAAATGAAGAAAATGGACTTACGTTAGTTCTTAGACACAGTTACTCAGATAATATGAATGTCAAAATCAAAACTATTCAGCTCGTTTCTACCTATCTCTCGATCAATACTTCAATGATTCCTTCCAAGAAAAAAAACCACAAAGAACTTGATCCCGTCTTTAACAGCTTTCTTACTCAAGATAAAAAGCAATTATTTCGGAAGAACTGGCCTTTAACTCAACTCGACCGACAGAAGTTCAATACAGAACAATCGCTCTGTTTTCTGGCGGAAGCTCAAATCCCTCGGTGGGCTCCCGTCTCTCCATGGAATATCAAAAACAAATTCTCCAATACGGAGGAAACAGCATTTAAACGTAATAGAAAAACATTTGTCTTGTTTCGTTGAAACGAGTTTCCTTCCTAGTTTTTAAGAGAACAAGTGGAAAGCCAGTAGGGATTGGGTAAGCTAAGGATTTTAATTCCTGATATCCTTGGTGTGATGAAAGCATTTGGAACTTTTTTTTTGCATTAGACACGAAAATAGCTCCCTATGTACCACAGAGTATTACATAGGGCCAAAAGGTAAAAGGCACAACATGAAACAAACACTATAAACAACAAGCAAACAAAAGAGTTAAAACAATAAAAAAGACAAATGAGAAATAGCAAAAACACACAAAAAAGGTTAAACTAAAGAGTAAACAAAACGTTTGGAACATATTTGGAAATTGAAAAGGGAACTGTGCAAGGAAAAAGAAATGATTACCACGTTTAGAAAATTTTCAAAGAAAAACATAGATTTTTTTTCCTATGTCAAGTCATTTTTAAAATGTTAAGGGTATCCCAAAGAAATAAATGCATTATCAAGAGAAGGAGCAAGGGAAAACATAAAAATATTTGACGCTGCACGAGTGAATAAAACCTTTAGATATTTTTTTTATTTTTTACTACCGAATAACTAAATGCGATAGCTCTGTGCGCATTTTCTTTTCAATATTTTAAAATCATCTTTAGACTAACATGTTTGAATATTTTACCCATTCACTGATCCAAGCGAAAAATATTTTCCACCGCAAAGCGGACGCATCACTCACCGGTTCCATTTCGCTACAGTATGATAACACTTTTCTCCTCATTTTGCTACGGGGTTTTTAATGTTGTTTTTGCACTCGAACTTGAACTTGAAATTAAAACTCGCAATTCAGTACCTGTAATTTATTTATATTTTATGTTTATTTTATCAATCACTTTATAATTTTATTTTTGTTCATTTTTATTTATTTATACATATATATTATTGTTCTACTAACTTATTTATTATTCTAACATAACTGTTAGTATTCGTCGCTTTCACAAAATAAAATGAAGTATTTTCCCTATTAACCCTTTAACTGTCAAGTTATTTTGATTTTTAACACTTTTCCAAGCATAAACCCGAGAAACAGTCGGGTTTGATAAAGAGATGAAGCCGAAATAAACGTCTCCCGATATACGAGGTATTCGGGTATAACAATACGATGCACTCAAGAAAAAAAAAAAAAAACCCCGAGTAATACTCGGGCGTGACGTTTTCGAAAACCAGCTGTGCCCGAGACTATCTGGAGCATGACAGTTAAAAGGTTAATATAAGCTAATACATGCAGCAAAGAGCAGAACAAGGGAATCCTAACAAACTAAAGAACTTTCATTTGTCGTTTCATTTTTTCTAAAATGCAGTTAACAGAAAAAAAACATATTTGGTCCCTTATTTAACAGCATTCTTACTTACAGTAAAAAGCAATTATTTTGGAGGAATTCTTATAGTTATCGAATTCCAGACTAACTGAAAACCACATTGCTGGCCCGATTGTAGCAAGTCAACAAAGCTTTTGCGATACATCCATGGTCACACAATAAAAGACTATGGTATCACATGGGCTTTCTGTTATCGTCCCCTATATTGCCGTGCTAAGTGCAAAAGTGGAGTCTACAGACGATTTCAAACTGAGATATTACTGTAATACACCACCAGCTCGTTTGTTCCATCCATGGACTGTAGTTCCGTGTTTGTTATGCACTCATCAGCATGGAATAGGAGTTAAACGAACAGGAGGCAGAAATTCTCATATAGAGCCAAGAGAGCCAACAAAAACTGGTAGCCAATGTGAAATTAGAATACCAGCGAGCGACCGCACTCGGTACGGTACAGCTCGAAAGTTTTGAGGCAAAGCTCGGGAATACTAAAACCGTGATGAGATGGCACCTGTCAATCAAATGAGAAATCGAGTCCTTTCCTTAAAATAGGTAGAGAAGGAAAAGACTGACGCGAACCATATTTGTGAGTTTAGAGACATTTTGTGGATCTGACAATTTGTATAGAAGAGGGAATAATTCTTTAACCAAATGAAGAAAAAAGAAGAAGAAAACATTAAAGTAAACCATTCTAAATTTGTCGTCTGCAAAACATATTTTACTTCATTATTAATTTATTTCAATACAAATTGCAGCAAATGGCATGAGTGAGCGAATTTAGCTTTTAAGTCATCGTTTGCTGGTTGAAGTTTGTCGATGTTCATTGTTTTTCTTATCATTATGAAGAATAATGCACGAAAATTTCGATGACTAATGCTTAAAATTTTTAGGATCAGTTGAATTTAAAAGAAAAAAAGTGCTCCAAATATATTTTTTCAATGTGATTATTTATTGTTGGATTGTAATTTGCAGCAGTAATTGCATTTGGTTGGCGAAAAAAGAAAAATGTCAGGCAGTATATTCTTTATTGCAACCCTAATTTCTCAAATTTTCAATTCAAATTAATAATCGAATTCGTTGCAGTCCTTGACCAATGGTGCAGAGAAAGGTGAAATAAAGACACACCCACTAAAGTAAACTATGAACTGTCCCATGAGACACATGCCTTGATCGTGCAAAATAAAAATGTTTTATTTCTTTGGTTAATTTCTAAATTGGATGACGTACTGAAGATGAGCAAAGTGACATCATCAGGATCTAGAACCAATATGAATTGCGAATCCTATTCTTCAATTCTCATTTGCGTATCACCCCTTCATGAAAATAGACAATTCTGAAAAATAGAAGGAGTCAAGTCTCAAGTGCCATCTCTTTAAAGCCAGACTTTATAAAGCAGTAAGTAACTAGTCCCTAAGCAAGGGCTAAGGCAGAAACATGCAACACCCCCCCCCCCCCCATCAGCTCGTTTATTCCCTCCAAGCTCAGAAAGTAACCGGTGTTGGTAACTAAATGTTACGCTTATAAATGGAGCTATCAGAGCTAAAATGTATTAAGTCGGAATGGATTTGATTCACTTTGCTTCTGACTCACAAATATTAAAAAGTATAGAATGGTAAATATCTAAAATTGCAGGCTTATTTTCTTTTAAACTACGCTGAAGAAACTTTAATGGTTTTAAAATATATATAGGAATTAAGCTCTTTTATGATGAACCTTGTAGCTGGAATTCACTATGCAGAAGTTTGACTGCCGGGAAATCCAGACGGGAAAATAAATCTGAAATATAGTCTGATAAATGGGTTCGCTACATAAAAGCCTTTCAAACAGGAATTCTCCTGTGGCTTTTAAAGCACAACATGCACGTCTGGAGCTACTCTCATAAAACACTACTTCCAGGGTTTTAATGGTATTAATGCAGTCGATGTATCTTTACAATCCAGAGGACCTCCTTTTTGTCAAAAAAGCAAACAAGAAAAAATAAAAGACAATCTCATTAAAAATATCCCTTTCAATTCTTTCTTTCTTCGAAGTTCTAAGAGAAAAATGCAATTATTGATGAATTTTGTTTGTTTCCTCAAGAGATTTTAACTTAACTAAAATTAAAGGATCTCTAATTAGATAATTATACCCTAAATTCTTTTTTTCGGTGACAAGTAAAATTTTTTTTATGTGTTAAAGAAACTGAAGCGTCGCACTTTTTTTCTTCTAAAAGATATTTGTATTTGAACAATGAAAAGTTTAGTCGAAAAATAAACGCATTAGAAAAATTTTCTTTGTTCTTGGCTATCAGTCGCAAAAAGAAATAAATGCAATTATTTTGAGATTTTTTTCCCTTTCACAAAAGTAAACGAGAAGAATTTGAAACAATATCTCTTTTTAAAAGAAAAGTTTTTTTTTTTTTTAATAATTTTCGTTCAAAATATCTACACGGCAAAGTGTTTTACCAATACAAATTTTTAAAAAATATTAATCTTAATGTATTATGCAAAGCCGACCCTAGCAGCATCATCTCATCGGCCGATGATCGGCCATTCATCGAAACCCGATGAAATTCTCATCGGCCGATGATCCAATATGTCTCATCGGCCGAGCAGAATCCGAGCAGCAAAATCCGATGAGAATACGATGAGATTTGGAGCAATTTACGAGCAGAACAGTCCCGTGCCGAGGAATTTCATCGGCAAACTTGATCGGAAGGATATCGTTTTCAGATGGAATATAGCTCGGCTTATTTTCATCGAGAAGGTTGATCGGAAGGATATCGCTTTCCGATGAAAAGTAGCTTATCGAAAACCGTGCTCGGATACTGATCGGAACGATATCATCGTGCATTACAGGATCAGTTTACGAGGAGTTGGTTAATCGGCCGAGCAAAATCCGATGAGTTGATGCTACTTGGGGATGCTCTACTTATAGAAAAACATTAATGTTAACTGTTAAGACAAAAATACATGTGTATGTATGAAATTCTCGGCTTGGATTTTTGCAAAATAACATCATCAAAATATGCACGCAATTATGTACCGAAAAATTCTAAAAAATGCCCTAAAAATCGAAAAATATGCACTGCAAAATTTTATTCACACAAATAGTTTTCCCATTTGAATAAAAACATGAATGTCCTTTGTACTCTCGTATTTCTTATATTTTTAGCAATAAATATTAATTCTTGGCAAAAATATGCGCAAAAAATAGCGTGCGCATAAATACTGTGCGCGAGAAATCGGGCAACCCGAGAAAATCCAACAGTTCGCCAGATTGTTTGTTCTTTAAGGATGGAAAAAAAAAGATTAACTGAATAAAACGTACTAAAAGTAAATTAGAAGTTCTGGTGAAGGAAGAAGAATGACAGTCGTTGTACAAATGGTTGCACATGACACAATCGTTATCATTCGAAGAAAAATGTATTACTTGTTCGTACAAATGTGTAACAGTGATCACATGCACCGGTTAGCTCTCATAGTACTACAACAGAGGTATGTGTCGTTAAAATCAGAGCTGGAAAATTTAATCATATAGGGGAAGACCGCCTATATTGGACCTCCTAAGAACAGGAAGAAGTGTCGCTCAATGTGAAGCAAAACAAAAATACAAAATAGGCTATCATGAGATAAATTTAATCAGGAACCGCCCTAGGAGCTTATATTTTCTGAAAATATGGATATTATTTTTAAAAAATATATGTTACAAAAAGTTGCAAAAGTCCAATTTAGCGCCTATATTGAACCATGCGCTTCCTAAATTGGACCATACCAGGAAATCATTGAATAATTTATACTTGAACTATACTGCTGTGCTAAGCACAAAAGTCGTATCAGCACTTTTTTACAAAATTGAGTTTCCTAAATTGGACCATACCAGGAAATCATTGAATAATTTATACTTGAACTATACTGCTGTGCTAAACACAAAAGTCGTATCAGCACTTTTTTACAAAATTGAGTTTCCTAAATTGGACCATACCAGGAAATCATTGAATAATTTATACTTGAACTATACTGCTGTGCTAAGCACAAAAGTCGTATCTGCACTTTTTTACAAAATTGAGTTATCGCCACCAGGTGGCTCTTTGTAACGTATTTTACCGAAAGAAAAAATTATATGGTATTTGAGAACGGGAAATATTTTTTTAAAAATTCTGAAAAGTTTCATCTGAATGAAATACATGGTGGCGCAAAACTTTAAAGAGATTTATCTCAGTTTGATCTCGACTGCATATACCACTTTTACGCTTAGCACGGCAGTATACATCTTTTTTCCTCAGGATTTGCAATAGAATTTCTTTTGCTTCGACCTCACTTAGGCAGTGTTGATAAACTCACCGATGGCATTTCATGCACTTAATCATTTTTTGCACTTCATTTCTATGACAAATAACCATTGTTTCGCGCAGTTTCTTGCTTCTTATGTTAGAGTTTATACGTACCTTGAAAAAAAGCATACAGTGAACTCTCACTTATACGCAGGCCCAAGGGACCAACAGAAAAAGGCGCATAAGTGAGAAAGACGTATAAGTGAATAAGCCAATTTAAATTACTAAAACGCAACATAGGTTTTAATGAGGGAATGAATAAGAATGCTTCTATATGAAAGGGATATATTACTACGGTTTCGGCAATTACTCTAACTTAACTGCAATGATAAAGAGAAAACAAATAATTGTAGCATACCTAATCACAAACAGTTCCCTTTAAAACGATGCATAATAGATAATTGTCCCTCTCCGAACTTTAGTTCATGCGGGAAAAAAATGCCTTCCGTGAGCAATAAAGGCGAAAGATTAAAGAGGAAAATGAATAAAAATGCTTATTGTTTAAGGAAATTAATTTAAATTTTTTACATTTTAGGGAAAATTCGGCACATAAGTGAAATATTTATCTTTAGAGCGACGCATAAACGAATGATACTATCATTATTTCGCTATGGAATGCGCTGGGACCATTTAAAATCGTCGTATAAGTGAAAAAGGCGCATAAATGAGGCGGCGTATAAGTGAGAGTTCACTGTATTTATATAAGAAAAGTTAACTCTTACTTATTTCAATACGTTTCATTTAAAGAAATGTCACATCTTAAAACTCGTTTATTTATCCTATTCATTTTTTTATCTTCCTTAATACTCTATCAACTATTAACTATTTAAATATGAAGCACAGTTTTGTAAAACCAAAGCACTAAAGAGATAAACTGTTTTCCGTGATACATTTTTAACAGAACACTGGTATTTATTACCAAAATCTTGTTAACTGTATAAAGTGTTTAAATAAGAGCAAAGAAAGGCTTCCGAAAATAATTTATCCATTTTCAATGCAAAATTCATTCTTTATAAATACCTGTACAGCAATTCGGAAAATCCGATTTTCTCAGACAGGTGCTTTCATAATATTTCTCACTAGTAGTACCTGCACGGCTTTGCCCGTGGTATAAATTAAAAGTTCATTTGTTAAATAATTGATATAGCAGAAAGAATACTCTATTTTAGTTGTAATTCAACTATAATTTCTTAAAAGTATGATATAAAAAAAATCTGGTATGGGTCCCACACTACTTCCTTTTACGTGTAAATTTCTTTGTAGATGCCTTAGTGTTAAAATAGTGCTAGGAGTGAGCAAGATAGCAATTTGAACATTTACACCCCTAGTTTGCCACGAAACAATGAAAACAAATGTTTTACAATGATTCATTTTCTAAATATCGCCGATTTTAACATCATTCAATGGATTTTTCACGAAATATCGCCAATAGCGCCAAGTTGAACCCAAATTCAAAAAATATTTTTTTCGCCAAATTTGTCGCCAACGTGGCGTCAAACACTTGGCGACCAAAAGCTTGGCGACATATCGCCAAGTGGTCGCGCCAATTCATATCACTTGAGTCTGCATTGAAATTAACACTGATTTACCCCAAAAAAGGGGTAAAACACCCCCTTGGGAACATTCAAATGCAACCACAAGGGGAAGTGCACAACTAGACCATCCTCAGAGCCTACATACCAAGCTAGAAGCTTCTATGGCATTTAGTTTTTGAGTTATGCGACCCACATACGCACATACAGACGTCACGAGAAAACTCGTCGTAATTAACTCGGGCGTGGTTGAAAATGATTTTTCGGCTGGTTATATGTTGGCAGGTACAGTCATAAAAAAAAAAAACGAAACACTCTGATTTATTCGGCTGCTATACTTGCCAAGAACAAAAGAAAGATGTCTTCTGACATGGATTAAAGTCTTCTTTAAAACTATGTGAGTAAAATTTTGATAAGGGGCTATATACAAAGTGAAATGAACTCAAAGTCTGAATTTTCAAATAGGAACCCCTACATTTGGTTACATAATTAGGTGCGGAGGGCCAAAAGTACGCTGGGTACCAAGCGGCATCACTTTAGAACCAGTAGAACAAAAGTTATGACCGACCAAAAATTTAGGGACCACCACCACATTTAAAAGGCTACTTTCAAGGTCGAAATTTACAAAGAGTAGACAAATCATATTTTTTCGATTAAATTACCTAAAGCTACTCGCAATAATACGTTTGCTTTTCGTAATTAATTAAAAATTCTCGGGTTTTGTTGAAATTATAATATTTTTTTGAAATTTGGAAGAGAAAACCCTACTGTGTAGAGTTCAAGAGAAAAACGCAACATTCTATCTTTTTGATTAAACAAAGATTGATGCATATTTTTAGCTACGCACTAACCGTTGCAGCACACACCTTTTGGAGAGAGGTTACAACTTAAAAGTAACCTCTTGTATTTATATAAACTACTGTATTAGGATTGGCAAAAATGTTAAAACCGTGACTCAGAATTTAAAAAAACGTCTAATCTTACAAATTATTCCAAATAACCTTCCGAGACACCACAGTTTTCCATGAAAATCAAGTGTCCACGGAAAAAGTTTTCTGAATTGCTACATGTTGCATGAATGCAGACTTCTGACTAATGGACAAAAAATATGATTGTCTACCAATTTTAAAATATACTCAGCAGTTTTATTAGAGTTTCGCTTTCAACATATTATAACTGTTGAAAACTAAATACTATATAAAAACGCTAAGCATGTTCTGCAACTGGTGGATAAGCATATTCCTCTTTCTTTGCATTGAAATTCCCTGCTATTGTTTCAGTTTGCACAGTTGTATATGGTCCCTAAAAATGGTTCTTTTAGCATATCTCAAAAACTACTGGATATTTTGAGCTCCCATTTTGGATTCTCCTTTGAAACCCCTTCTAGATTGTTTCTCCATCAAAATATTATATGGTTCCAGATCATCATTTTTTCAAATATTAATTTCAAAATTCATAAAAAATTCAAAATTTTATCTGAGAGGAAGTCAATGACGTTTTTATTGTTGGGTTGGTTTATACTTTGATATAAAAAAACAAACTTTGCCGTACCTATCGTGGTTTAGGTATTATATGCCCAAGTATCAAAAATATTTTTAACATTACGGGACGGTTTTTTCTCAGTTCAATTGTGAAGCAACGGCTGGAGCAAATTTAAAACGATTTGGTATAAGTTAAATGATGCTGCTGATCACAAATATGCGATAAAAAAGGGGGGTTTTCTTAGAAAATTTTAAAGTTGATGCCGATTTTTATATGAAGACGACCCTTTAACAACAATTTACCAATAGAAATTTATAGAACACATTATTCCTGAAAAAATAACATATTACACGTGTCTCTAGTGTTAATAGTCTTCGAATAAGAGCGAGTGTTTCGTTTTTTTTTTTCTATGACTGTACATATGCACGTGCTGACAGGTCGAAAAAACGACTCAACATTCATTCAGAGGTGAGCAAAATCAAAATTTAGACACAAATTTGAGTGATATTTTTTTTTTTCGCGATCACAATACTTCCTTTACTACGTAAAAGGAAGTAATAAGCCAAAAGAGAAAATAAGAGCAAATTTTGTTGCTAATAGAAACCAACAGAAATTTTACCAAAGATTAAAAGAGGAAGAAAGTTTTCTTTCCTTACTTCAAAAACAAAATAATACATTTTCCGAAATGAAACACTTTAGAAAGAACGTTGCAATATCGCAATTTACACGATATTTTATAATTTACCGAGTTTTAATTCCTTAAAAACTGAGAAAATATAAAGAAACGATTTTTTCCAACTGTTAAGGGGTTACAGTACCTCAAAAATGACCAAAAGACCAAAAAAAATTTTATTGCTTATTTCAAAAGTAAAAGTTATTTAAAACACTCAGAAAAAAACAGCATTGTTCTAGCTAAATTATTTAAAAAGTTATGAGTGACTTTAGGGCATACATGCTATGTGTTCTAATGGAAAAGCCAAACTTTAAAGTGCTTTTTCTCGGTGATCAGTTTTTAGTGTTTCTATGTTACTAGAAATGCTAAGGAATTTTTTCTATTAAAGATATAACTTTAAAGCAATATTTTTTACACTCAGAATAATATATTTAACAAAACTGTGCATTGAATAAGCGTTTTATAAATTACAAAAATTTTTAGAGTTTGTTAAACCTCGAAGAACAAAATTTTCTAAGATTTTTTTACGTAAAAGGTCACAAAATATTTTCTAATCAAAATATAAGAAAATGAATGCACAGATTTGTTGAGGTTTTTCTTGTGATCATTTCGCAAAAAGAAATTTTGAAATTAGTGCAGAAACAAAAAAGCCTTAGGGTTTTAAAAAAACTGAAATTTTCTTACATTTTTCAAATTTTCAAAAAAAGTTTTCAAAATTTTTGATGTTTGAAAATAAATTATTGATTTTTAAACAAGTGCAGAAACAAATATTTCAAAGAATTAACTTTTTCACTTAAATTAAAGAAATTTGTTAGAAAGGTACTGTAACCCCTTAAATAAATCATTTTAATAAGGCTAGGAGTTTGGATTGCTACAAAAACCAATACATTTTGAAAATTGTTGAGAGAAAAAGAACGAAACAAAAATAGGTATAAAAACGTAACCATGGTAACAACATGAAGACTTGATTCCCGTGTGATAAAATAATTCATTTCATCTTTATTTTCCAATTTTATTCTCGAGCTTCACCATTTTAGAATCGTTTGGCTTGCTTTGCTCAAGGTAAGCCTTGAATTTCCGGGATTCTAAAAGCAATTATTACAGCTCTTCTAATGTTCCTAGAACCGTCAAATTGATATCATTTTTAGCTGAAAATTTTAAGCTTTCGAATGACATAAGATTTGAAATTGTGTATGAAATATTTCTTCACCATTTTATAGAATTTGTATGAAAAATGAGCTAAGAATTAGAACAGAAAAAGAACGAAACAGAATTTTCGAAAAAACGCTTCGAGACGTAAATACCCATGCTACGAACTAATTTTGTGCCAAATTTAAGGAAAACGGTTTTGGCGCTACGCGGGTCACAGACAGACAGAAAGAAGGAAAGAAAGAAAAACAGACCCATCTTCAGCTTTATTATTAGTAGAGAAGAGATAGAGAAAACATGTACTGGTATGAACCGTTTGGTGATGACCACAGCTGAAAAAAAAATCAACGAAATTGCACTTTAATAATGTATTTAGAACTACAGGTATTTATTTTACCTCAACTATTTTACAAAAACCTTCAAAATGCTAATACAATTTGCAATTAGTTTACACAAAAATATGAAATTAGAATATTTCTGCTTCTGCGTTGACTTGCGAAAGTGATTATAAAATCGCAAATCAAACAAACAAATTTAACAAATCTCTCATAAAAAATTCTTCTTATAATACGATATTTCGAAAAATGCTTTCAACTGAAAGAGAGATGCTGCGCTAAGAAAAATTTCACATAAATTCAAATTAATACAGAAATCTATTATATCTTTTCTTTCGAGCAGACGAAAAAAAAATTGACATGTGTAACAAAATCACATTGATATGCAAATTGAAAAAACTGCAAAACGTGTGAGTGGGATGATGGCATTGATATAATTTAATATAAGCTTGAAAGTTATTATAATCCCTTCACAGAATTTGAAATTAACATTTTCTATATGAAGTTTGTTAAGCCTGTTTTATATATGGCAAAATATTTTGCATATTTTTCTCTTCATTTTAATCATGGTGTATGAAATAAATACAAATATTTATATTTGTGTATATATATTTCTATAGATACATACACACACACATACACACATTGCGTTATTCCTTTTTTTTTATCAAATAATTCAAGTGCGCTCGAGAAAGTTTTTTTCTTGATTTCATCTCGAAATTCCGAAGAACCGGTGTTAGCTGTCTTAAACTGCAATCAGAAATCTGCAAAGTAGAATAAATATTTGTGTAAAACAAAATTCGAACCCTAATCTAATATTATTTATTTTACTTTTAAATTTCTGTTTCGAAAATCATTAGTTTAGAAACTACAATACCATACAAAAACATTGCTCAAAACACCCGAAATAAAATCCCGTGGTAGTGTGTACATCTACAGATTACTTGGCTCTTTCTATCAAATTTCTCTTCTGTTTTCTCCAATCGGCTTCCTTTTTCTCCTTAACTATCCCTACTGTATAGGAAACATCTTTGTCATCAAGATATCCACCCTTTTAGTGTTCGCAAGATATCTAGTTAAGAATAGGAGCAGCACAAGTCGGTATTTTTATTTTATTTTCTAGGAAAGAAGCAAGTGCAGGGCAGTCAGAGAAAAAATCTTTAACATTTTTTTACTTCCTTTTACGTAGTAAAGGAAGTATTGTGATCGCGACAAAAAAACATCACTCAAATTTGAGTCTAAATTTTGATTTTGCTCATTCCCGAATGAATGTTCAGTAGTTTTTTCGACCAATCAGCACGTGCATATGTACCTACCAACATATAAGCAGCCGAAAAATCCTTTTCAACCACCCCGAGGGGTTCAATTTGGGTTCAACTTGGCGCTATTGGCGATATTTTGCGAAAAATTCACTGAATGATATTAAATTCAGCAAGATTTAGAAAATTAAAAATTGTAAAACATTTTTTGCATTGTTTCGTGGCAGATTAGGGGAGTAAGTATTTGAATTGTTACCTTGCTCACCCCAAGCACTTTTTTTTAACACTTAAGGCAACTACTAAGAAATTTACACGTAAAAGGAAGTAGTGTGAGGTCCATACCAGATTTTTTCTTTTGATAATCCTGGTTAAAATATCATGTGATGTTTGAATAATAAGTAACTAATCACAATCGTAATCATTTATATTTATTAAGAATACAAAACTGTTGGTAAGTACTGATGTACATATCAACAAATCTAAGGTTATTTATTTTAACTTTGAAATGAAAGGTGAACTCACGTGTTTTAATAAAAACGACGTTTGGTAAGAAAATATTGTAGCTTTTTATATTATTCCTGCGGGAAAATATCTAAACTGCAACTATCATATTTGTGTTCGCAGTGTGAAAATGCAAGGAGTGGTGAAGAAGCAAATATTGTAAGAATTAAAATTAAAAAAAATTTGTATTTAATTGCTATTGAACAACATTAAAAGGAAACTCGTACGTTGCATTTTGTTGAATTAACCTAAAACACATTGTCTGGGAGAGAAGTACTTGGAGTGTACAGGGGGAAAAACGAAAGTTTCCTAAAAATGTGGTTAAATACAGACAAGAAGTTGATGGTTTTATTGCACGTTCTGCCATAGATAAGAAATCGTTGAAGTAAACTTATAATTATTTTTAAGTATGTGTAAGGATACAAGTATTACATTACAAGTAGTATTAGGTTGGTGCGTATGAAATGTCGGATTCTCTTTACATGCGGACGTTTGTCTCCCTGTTTTCGTTATACTTTTGTCTTTGGCATAACCTCATTCATAGTCGTATTGTCCATTGCCAGAGACTCATTTCAGCAAAATAGGTTTTCTCGAAGGTCTTCCCTTTTGTTATTTCTTTTGAGTTTATTCAGGGGTCTGTCCAGGAGTTTTCACAGGGTCCGTTTTTTGTGAAAAACTAAATAATTTTGTGAAAAATCAAATAATTTTGGGAAAATCAAACAATTTCGAAAAAAAAAAAAAAGCAAAAAAATTTTTTTTTTTGAATTTAATAAAAAATAAAAAGAAATTTCATTTATTTTCCTCTAAAAAAAGCATATTAAACATCAAAAATGCGATAAGTCCGATTCCTGTAGCGGATGCAAAGAGATTGCAGTTTTCAAAGTGATCATTCAAGTGACATCAAAAGCATAAAAACGGAACATAAAATAATTTTTTTTGGTGAATTTTTTTTACAATTGCATTTCAAAGGTCTATGGTAAACATATTATTAATGTCTGTTTCCACAATTAATGCAAAAATAAAATGGAACGATCGTTTAACATTTAGACTCATAAAAGAACAGTTAATTTTGCTTTAAAAATTTTAAAATAATGATCTGAGCAAAAAATAAAGCGAATTTTTATTTATTTGCCTGCTAATAAAGAGTAATTAGCTTGAAAAGTAAGTAAAATTCTATTTTCATATCGGATGCAGAGATCGCTTTTTTTCAAAATGAAAGCATCAGAAATATAAAAACGATTTTTAATAATTTATTAAAGTCAAAAATTTTAGAGCTGCATTTCATCAGATTTATATGATGAATGTCATTAATAATCACCGACATATTCGCCAAAAATTCGGAGGAAAAAATACCGTAGAGAAACATAGCAAAACAAACAATACCAGACTTCTTTTATTAGCAGACGCAAAAATACATTAATTCCTGAATATAACTAAAACACCACCCTTGTAAGCATTAAAAAATAAATAAATAAATAAATGATATTAAAAAAAAATAATTTTCTGAAAAAACAAGGTCAAAACATCGCACTAAAGACGTCAGATGGAGATAATTTTAAAATAGCTGATCGCTCTACCTAGAAGCAATCCCATTTTTTCTCCAACCCTAGCTATCTGTTTGCAGTTCTAAGTTCATTCCGCTGATAATTGCTATTATTATTATTTCCTTTATGTTTAGGTCCATAGCAGGGCGAAAAATCCTTACTCTGCACTTCCAGAGAAACCTATAACAGCAACATCGCAGCAAGCCACTTTGATTTGCATATGATAAAACAAACAAGCAGAACCATTAAAGCAAAACAACTACCTTTTTTAAGTTGTTAATTCCTTAAAAAAAAACCAACAAAAAGTGCTACATTTTACATTAAAGATTTTTTGCTTGCCCGAGCTTCGCATGGCCAGGCAGGAAGTGCCGACTTTTTTTTTTTCGCAAAGTTGGCGCATAAGCGATTCCCTTCTTTACCTTCAGAAAAGGCCCAAAAGTTATGGGCTTTTACACAGAAATATGCTATGCATTATTTTGATTTCAGATTTGCTTTTTGAATGAATAATGTGTGAAATGTGCGTTTGTTTGATCAGCATTTTGTGAAGGGTCCGTTCTGCTGGATCGTATTTTTGTGAAGGGTCCGTTTTGCTCGATAGTATTTTTGTGAAAGGTCCGTTTTGCTTGATCGTATTTTTGTGAAGGGTCCGTTAACGGACCCGAATTTCCTCTGGCCAGACCCCTGTTATTGCTAATATGAATTCTGCCGACACACAAAACAATTGCGAAACTGAACGAACTGGAATATGAAGTTTTGCAGCATCCACCATATTCACCGGATCTCTCGCCGACCTATTTTCATTTTTTCAAGCATTTAGAGCTGTTTTTAAGGGGCAAGACCAAAATTTTTTTAAGACAGGCATCTACACTTTAAAATCTCGTTGGGAGAAGTGTATTGAAGCGAATGGAGCATACTTTGATTGAATAAACAGCTTTTGAAGAAAGATATGCAGTTTTATACAATCACTTAAGAATCCGACATTTCATACGCACCAACTATGCTATTTAACCTTATAGAGAAGGGACTAACAGCTGTAGGAAGAAAGTCCGATCATTGGCTTAGAAAATGCTGAGGCAAAGATCTCAAATCATATGGTTCACTTGTGACAAAATTGACAACGTTTTACGTGAAACGAGTAACAGAAACATGATTTCACCTTCCACATTATTTAAAAAAAAAATTCCTGACCTGGTATCCTTGCTTCAAGAGTTGAAG
Source organism: Uloborus plumipes (assembly GCA_038373865.1). Classification (NCBI taxonomy): domain Eukaryota; kingdom Metazoa; phylum Arthropoda; class Arachnida; order Araneae; family Uloboridae; genus Uloborus; species Uloborus plumipes. Next base: position 67,890 of record JAXGGA010006089.1, read on the forward strand.
ATTTCCCTCTCTCTACCTTTTATCGCTTCTCAACGGTTTACATACAATAATCTATACTATAATAGCTCACTGTGAAAATTTTGTGATCAAAAACTTTCCACTGCGAGCACAGTAAGTCTATTCTATAAGTTGTTATCTATGTAATTCATTTTTTAAGAGGCAGTACGCTCTTTCTCGAGTATCACTTGTGAAATCATTATTCATCATCTTCAGACGAAAGTTTTTATAAGTTAAACATATCTTTAAACATGTGTACAGTATCGTTTAGTACATGTATTGAGCTTTTTTTAACAGGTCTAAATATTTATGCATATTTTTAAGTGCGTAAAAATTCTCTATGCTACTTAATCCAAAAAACCTTAACTGTCCAGGCGAAACAAAACTTGTATATGCAATAAACCGCCAACTCGTTCATTTGGATCCGTGGACTTCAGTGATTTTTGCCTCCAACTCGTTCACTTTCGTATTCCATGCTGATGAGGGCATAATAAGCACGAAACTGCAGTCCATGGATCGAAATGAACGAGTTGGCGGTGTATTGGATGTTTCTGCCTTAGCCCTTGCTTAGGGTCGGTTACTCACTGCTTTAAAACCTATATAGTACTATTATCAATTATGTTCATTTTTAAAAAATGTATCTGAGCTCTCTGTAAAATTAAAAATGCAGTACCGTAAAGTCGGGTTACTTGGACCCCCAAGGAGGTTACTTGAGCCCACAGTAAAATGATAAAATCTGGGTTTGGTACTAGCGTTAGAGACTGCAGAGTGCTTCTACCTAGAGGAGAAACGAGGAACTACGTGCAAGTCTTCAACTAATAAGTACCAAACCTAGATTTTATCATTTTACTGTAATGGGCTCAAGTAACCCCTTAGGGGCCAAGTAACCCGACTTTACGGTAGTTTTACAAGTGCAACTTTATCTTTGATTTATATATATATATATATATATATATATATATATATATATATATATATATATGAAATGCTTACTGCTTTGCCCAAAAACCTGTAGTGTACGGAAATCTAATCAATTTTATGTAGCGTACTGACCACTTTTTCAACGCGATATTAATACCGAATTAAAGTTTAAAAAAAACGTTTTAACTTCCCTAATTTAAACTTCCAAAAATCTTTCTACTCAAAAGCTTTCTTCAGTCCCCTCTGGAGACTACAGGTCATCCTCAGCTCTTCTAAATTCTATCTTCCGTGACAGGGTAAGGCTGTCTTCATGAGTGGTTAGACCTCCCCCCCCCCCTCTGGCCTCCACCTAATCCGCTTAATGTCGCTAAGTCCTTAATCCTCCCTCTGTCGCCGGAAACCATAAATTTTCCTCATCACAGATGAAGACCTTCCCTTCGGCCTATCGCATCCAGTTTCATCAAGACGCATTTAATGCGAGAAGATATGTCTCAGTCGAGCAAATGGCTTGAAAAGACGAATAACTTGGAGATGTATCTGGATGTGGAGTAGGACGATGCGTCGTAATGGAAATGGAAAGTGAACTAGCTGTCGTGGCCGTCACGAAACTTTCTTCTATATATCTATATTATGAATTCCGGTTACAAAATAAAATACTCGCCCGAATAGTTGGAGACAGCTCCAATTTCCCAATTATCGTAATACCCCTGCAAATGCAGAATCAATGAGCGAAATTGGAAATCATTGCAAAAGCCTTGTTTAGATTAATTGCAAACATTTTATATGTTAGTAAAAAGAAATTGGCAATCGTTAAAATTTTCAAATCATTGAAAGTTTTCAAATGTTTTAATAATTAAATAGCGTGAAAGTGATTTTTTAATGAATTTATTTTTCGCATTGTTGACTAAAAGCGCAAAAATCACCCCACCCTGCCCCTGGGGCGATTGGCGCTAAAATTTAATCGATGCTTCCATATTGGGCTATTTTCTTTTAGAATCACTAACAGATGTTTTGTCACACATTTTATGTGTGTGAAAAAGTAATTGGTTGTACACTTTGATGCATAATTAAGTATTAAAATGCTTTCGTAAAACTTGAAGTTGCAAGACAAATTGTCGTCCATTACCATACAAAATCAATATGAAATCTCACTTTTAAACTATATCATAGCGCCTAGAACCAATTTCATTTGAAATTATTGGGGCCCCCGAAGCTTAAAACGATGTTTGTGATTATTAAAATAAGGATAAAAAACTATATAGTAACGGATGTGACATTTGGTAACGGATTTGACCAGTAACGGACTTGACATTTCAACCAAAATGTCAAACTATGGCTAGGTTGTTGAATTTGAAAATTGAACAACCATATGCATTTTCTTAGAGTTGTATAATAAACAATATTTCGGGGTAGAAGTTGAAAAAAAGTCAAAATTAATACTAAACTATTTGGTAACAGACTTGACAAAGAATAAAAATACGCTCCTGGAAGAAATCTTGTACGAAACGCCACAACAATACTTCTTGACCCAGGAAAACAAAATGGTACGAAATAGTTACGTAACTAGTTTGTTAAGTTAACTGAATACGTGTTACCATCTTTTGACTGCAACAAATACATTTTTTAGCTTAAATAATCTTGGGGTAACGGACTTGACAAGAACTGCTGGACAAAATATATTCATACATTTCTCAATGAAAAAAAAATTCCATTGTCAATATTTATTATGAAAACCATACACTAATAGTCAATATATAAAAATAGTTTTTGTATATACTTTTTTATACAATTAAATATATAAAAAAATAGTTGAACTTGCAAAAATTAAAAATGGACAAGCGTTTTAGCCTTGATTCTCATTTTTAAAGACTTATATAAAAACTAGCTGACCCGGCCACGCGTTGCTGTGGCTAAGGTATGGGTTAATTTATAATGTTTTAATAGAAACGAAAAACTTTATTACCGTTATAGAGATCAACTTTATATAAATATAAATTTGAAAAAACAAAAATTCAACCAAAAATGTAGCATTTTAGTACTTAGAAATATTATATTCAAGCTTGTAACAAATGAGTTAATTAAAAATTTGCTAACTGCTATTGTAACATTTTATTTTTTAATAATGTAAGTAGGGTAGATAATTAACAAATATTATTTGTTATTTTTTGAATTCAAAGCATTTTTAATTTCAGTTTAACTTAACACTAATCGGTGCACAATATTCTTTGTTAATCTGTCTCTTGTAAACAAAAATATATTGGACGGTTTTCCCACACGGGAGCAAGCGACCTATAGTTGCCCATGGGGAAAAACATGGATTTTTCTCAATCTAAACCGCAAATTGACATTGTTTGTCCTTGGGACTTATTAATGGACATGGCGAAAGCTAAACGAATGGGAAACTGTAGCCTTTTGAAGGGCATTGAAGATTCTGACGGTGTCATTGGGATACGTGGCAACAGAACTACTTCATCTTTAAACTTGCCAGTCAAAATGATTGCCTCAATAATGTTCCCGGTGATTTTTTTGATAACTAAACGCCTACCATTGCATAATCTCGGTGGATTTAAATTACGTAGAAGAACTATGGGTAAACCAATTTTTAATCGCAGATTATGTGGTGGCATTCCGGGTATGTTTTAAGATTTTTAGCCAAGAATACAGAAAAGGTGGTAGCTAAATAGATAATTTGCAATAAAAAATATATTGCGGTCCTAAATTGAGATAAAAGCTATCCTATCATTTAAGTTGGACCAAACTTAAACTGCGTGTATAATTTGGTTAAAATCGGTTCAGTAGCTGAAGAGTCCATTGGCCACAAACACAGGGACACGTAATTTTTATATATTAAGATAAATAAATAAATTTAAATAATTTTTTGAGTGATAGAATTTTTTTGGGGGTATTTTTTGCAGAAAATAATTGTTCACATTAAATTTAAAACATAAGTTATGCTTCAAAATCGTCTTTTTAACCTCCGGACAGCAAATGTAAGTAAATTTTGAAAATGACCCAAATATTAGATATAGAAGAAGGTAACAAGTGAGGACTCCAGATTATTTGCCGGCACGGCAACCGCGGATAAGCGAACGCCGCGGATAATCCGGAAAACATGTAGAAAACGACACTAGTGTGTGTGTGTGTGCAGTGCAGTAGCTAAAAAATCAATGACATAACAAACACATTTAACTTGTAGTTAAAACTGAGAATACTGAATGTAAAATTTATCTTTAGAAGCAAAAAACAGCCAATAACGGATTTGCATTTTTCTGCTTTCCCTAAGTCATCACCATAAGAAAAAGAAAACAAAGTTGTGAAAGATCCTCGGATAGTCCGATAGCGGGTAATCGGAATTTTACTGAAGATACAAAATTTACATGCAGTCGTTTTGGTGCTGAGAAAGTGAGTTTCTTTAACAGGGCATAAAGAAGAAGTTCCGCCCAGAACTAAACGAGCCTACTTTTCCGTATACCATCGGTTCAAACTTGAACAAAAAATATTTCAAATCAAAAAATTCAAATACGGGAATGAAATGTAATCGAAGAGATTTTTCGAACAAAAAATGTTTGTTAAAATTAGACTGTTCACTCAAAAGTTCGTAAGGAGAAACTTTTTTTAACTGTTAAAAATTAAACGAAAAACTTTTTAAATCAAAAAGTCAAATATGAGGATGAGGTGTCCTCATCAAGATGTTTCGAACAAATTAAACGTTCATTCGAATCAGACAGCTCATTAAC
>JAXGGA010006090.1:0-72539 GCA_038373865.1 Uloborus plumipes
TTGAGTTTTTTTTTTTTTTCCAATGTCAGTATTGAATATTTCAGCAGAAAAATTAAAAAAAGTTACATCGTTAATCAGTAGTTGACATATCTATCTTAATGGGAAAAGTGTTCTATAATTACCGTCAATGTCTTCCGGTCAATATGTTTTTGGGAGACTAAGGAAAAAGCGCGATATATCTGATTGGGGTATACAGCGAGGCGGGATGTAACGAGAGATAGTTACTGTACACTCAAATTTGTGCGTAATATATGTACAAAAAGATCGATGTTCTAACGCTTTTTGGTCGAAGTATCAATACCATCGATATCTTTAGTTTCCAACATCGATGTTTTGTTATCGATGTCGCAGCTCTAATTACACGGGTCACAGCTAATTTGATTCATTTTGATTGCATGAGATAGAGCAGCTATATAGACAGGCCGACGCATCAAGATTAAGTTTCACCACTTTGGATCCAATTCCTTAACTTTTACTTTCAAATTTTCATTGTTGCGGAGTAGGGTTACCAGAAAAAAGTTTTGGCACATTGCTGAGCTTTGCTAAATCCACGTTCCGCTAATAATTGCTCACAATGAAAAATTACCAAAATGCGATTACTAGCCAGAAAAGACAACCACTCAAACACACAAACACGAGCTGGATCCAAAGTGGTGAAACTTAATCTTGATGCGCCGGCTCGTCTATATAGCTGCCTTAGCATGAGACACCTATTATCTGTTCCCGTGAGAAATATAAAAAAAGTCAACTGAGACCAGTTCATTCACTCAAATCTACAGTCAACCTTCTTGGATCGGTTCTAGGGGCTTGTTTTAGAATCCATGCATATGATTAGATAAGTCTTTGAAACTCCTTGAAAAGTGCTTCAACTTTATTTCTTATCAAGTGTAAATCATAATTGTCCGAATGGCCAAGATGTTACTCTCTGGTTACCTATATTTTTTAAATCTCTACGCCATTTCGTTAAAAGCATTTTGTACATTTTTAACGACTTATAAAAGGAGGTGATTATCTATTCAAAGCGTTTGTATATGCTTTTTATTGCTGTTGCTGTTGCTGTTGTTGTTAGCTTATAGCGTCTGACCTAATGAGCCGATTTGGACGTTTTTTATTTTATATGGGATGGTCTAACTAAAGTCTCATACCTTGGATTGACCATATTTGCTCTTTAGAAAAAAAGTTATAGGGAAAAAACGGTTGATTTTATGCTATTTCCCTATATTAAATAAATAAATATGAGCCCATTCTTGTAGAAAGCGATTTCCATAGCGCAGTATTATTAATAGTCATCATAATCACAATTTTGAATGAAGGCTTCTCTGAAGCAAACATGAAATTCATTACTATCACCTAGAGCATATATATATATAGGGGCCTTACTATCACCACTCTATATGGTATTTATCTCCATCTAATGCTAATGACAGATGACGGGTGCCACGTACATAATACTTTTATCACGAGTAACTTGTATTGTTTTGAAATATAAAGTACTTAAGAAGTTGTTAATATTTAAATGGTGCTGATTACATTCGCATATAAATAAATCCCAGAAATTAACAATGATTAGCTTTTAGCATCAACCGTTTACAATTTTAAATGCGTTGATATATATTTTTTATTATTATTTATTCATTTTATGGAGCATTTACTTCAAAACAAATAAATTCAAGTTTCGTAATGGAAACATAACCCAACTTGTTTACATTTACACTGAAAGGAATGAACTAAAATTATTTTGGAACAAGTGGTAAAATTAAATAAAAATTAAAAAAAAAAACGATGACCCTTATTGCCGACATTATAGTGAAATGAACTTTACTGGTCAGAAAGCATTTTAAATTTAAATATATCTAATTGTTTTCGGGGGGGGGGGACAGGGTAAATATAGAAAAGGAAAGATAATCCTTGCTAGTAAAATTTGTCGTAAAAGCAAAATAAAGAGGAAAAATTGAAAATAGTTTTTAAATCATTATACTAAATTCAATTACACGTATTTAAATTGTTAACAAATAGCAACTGGCACCATATAAACATTTTTAATCATCGAGTTTTCTGTCCTTGTCGGGGCCAGCAATGACATCGGTTTTCGATCGCGTAAATAAAGCCTCAGCCGCATTTGCTAAAAAGCGATATGATTCGACTTCTATATAACATAGAAGTTTCAAACACATTCTATCAGAAGCAGATTTTTTTTACATCCTTTTATGTAGTAAAGGAAGTATTGTGATCGCGAAAAAAAAAAATCACTCAAATTTGAGTCTAAATTTTGATTTTGCTCACCCCCGAATGAATGTTCAGTAGTTTTTTCGACCTGTCAGCACGTGCATATGTACCTACCAACATATAAGCAGCCGAAAAATCCTTTTCAACCACCCTCGAGTTAATTACGAAGAGTTTTTTTTTTTTCTTTCTTTTGGTACTATTGATTTAAACTTTCAAGCATGGTTTCACTTCAAAACTCGCGAAAAACCCCTAAAGGGTTTTTAATTAAGATCTTCGTTAATTAATGTCATCGGAAAACGCAACCTAGCTAAGAACACTCTCGAACGACTCACTTTTCGAACATTTTTTTTTTTCTTTCAAAATCGGTCCATCCGTTAAGGAGCTAGAGTGCCACAGACGGATCGACAGATACACAGACACGTCAAATTTGTAACTAATCCCCTTCGTTGCATCGGTGGTCGAAAAAAATAGAGCCGATTTCAGTTGGAAATTGCTGTAAAAAGTAAAAATAATGTTATTCTTTGTACATCATCGACACTACTTTCAAATATTTTTTAACGGAAATTTAGATCTACATCTATGGAAAATTTACAGAATTTTGCAAAATTTGAAATTCCCAAGAGCCTAAAATTGCGTTTTTAAAACTTTATTTCTGTAAAATTTAATGATGGATAACTTAAAGTATTGATTTGACTTTTAAAAAAATCGATTGAAAACTTTTACTTTTCCAAAAGTATCCTGAAACGCGGTTTTTGATTTAAATTTGAATACTATGTATAGATATTCCTGCGGAGGACCCTGCCCCTTTCCACCCTCTTATTTGGAAAATTAGGCCTAAAGCCTCGTAAAATTTGAAGAAAAAACAATATTGTAGTTATTTTTTTACATATTTTAATCTGAAATGATCCCTAACATAAATCTTTTTTATTTGAAGTAGTTATGTTCAAGCTCTAGTAGCAACCATGACTTACGCTCAACTGAATTCATTACCTTTACTTTAAATGGAAATAAGTCAGCTGAATAATATTAATTAATATAACACAGCTAATTTGTTCATTTCAAAGCGTTGCAATTTTTTAAATTTTCTTTAGCTTTGTCAGTCATTTTTTAAAATTTTTTATAATTATATTTTTAACCCTTGTGGCTCCCTCCCATTTCAGTTACACTCAAGACCCTTGGGGTCATAAACGACCCCAATGCTTCCTTTAATTAATTTATTATAATTATTGAATGTTACATGCATTATTTAAGTGCACACACTTTTTAATGCTAAAAAATAATGAATTTTAAACACTTATGACATTTTTCGATGCATTTTCTGTCCAGTTCTCTTGGACAAAAGTTGGAACGTCCTCTTTTTTTGGCATTCTGGGGAAGTGAGCCCAAGGGTCTTGTGTTCAAAAAATGCAATTCGGGAAAAATAAAACACAATAATAGCATTATTTTGAATAGAAAACTAGCAGAATAAAAGCCACAAAATGGCATTAAAAACAAATTGTTGATTAACAAGATATATTAAACAGAAATTGCATTGGGGTCACATATGACCCCAAGGAACCCACGAGGGTTAAAATACGTCTTTTGATGAAACATATTTTCAAATGAATATCTTTTATTATTTTTTCTTTTAATAATGTATATCTACAACGGTAGGATTCGGAAGGCTAGAGTACGGCCGGTTTTTTCAAAACCCCCAGGGCGGCTTTAGATCCAAATAAAAGCCTCTGGGTGTATGACTTTGATTTTGAAGGGGGCCGTTTCGTAGTTTGAGCTATTTTATACGTCGGTGGCAAAATAGGTCATTTTTTAAAATTTCGTGCACTATGTATCTCTTTCGCGAAACATATAAACTCATGTTTTCTCGTTTTTTTTCATCATTTTTGTCCTGTTGTTGTTATTATTATCATTATTATTATTATTATTATTATTATTATTAACTAATAAGGGAAAGGGTATTCGAAAATTAATGTAAGAACCCCCTTTTAAGTTGAGGACCCGGAGGTTCTCTCTCGTGAAAGTTTTCAAAGGTGAACATAAAAACTTTGCATTTTGAGGTCTTATAAAAGGCGATTAGGAGATTAGAACTGCAAAAACATTAGGGTAAACCTGGTAGATAAAAAGTTTAAAAAAATTATTCATTTTTGCACATTAAGATCAATCAATTTTTTGGTTCGACAAATATTAGCTGACATGACAGAGAAACAGAGCAAAGGGAGCAGAAAAGATAACGCATCGTCACTCGCTCGCATCGGATTTCAGTTAGTTTTTGATGGTCCCCTTACTCTTAAGGAAACACACACAAAATAAATGCAAAAAGAATAAATTAAAAAAAAATATTTTCGAATAAAAAAAATAAAATCAACTTCAGTTGGAAATTGTTCTAAAATGTAAATTTATTCTTTGAACACCACCGACACTACACTTTCCAATATAGGTTTTGAAGTCGGCTCAGAAATAACAGATAGAACCACACGTAAATACCTACTTATCTTCAGAATGTTACAGATTTCGGCAAAAATATTTTTGAAGATACCTGCAGAAATACTAAAGTTTCTTGTGTTCTGAATGAATTCGGAAGGGAAAAACTGCTGATTAATTAGAGATAAGCAAAGAATTACGCTTTTATTTATTTATTTATTTGTTTATTTTTGGAGGGAATTTCGCTGTTTTTATTGAAGAACCGAGCGCACGAGGAGAATTTAAAACCTCTTCAACATTCTGTAAACAAAAAATTACCTAATCTAGGTTGCCTTTCAAAGAGTGAAGATGCACTGTGTGTGCGTGTGTGTTTTGTTAAGTTCATACTACTTTCTTCTCAATAAAACTTCACTGCAAAAAGACGACGGCACCCAGTTGGGCTTGGTGTGGATCTGATCACAAAACTTCTATAACATTCCGTAAATCTAAAAGTGATCTTGGTGCAAACAGTGATATTCCACATTGGGAAACCTTTTACATTAAGGCAGGGATTCAAGTGAAACAGGCTATCGCAAATTACAATCGCTACTGGAAATGAATTACATTAGAACGTTTCTTGATAAAAACATCGTGACGTCAGCGAGACGTTTGCCTATAAAAAACGAGCTAGATAAAACGTCACAGCCTAATTGGCGAATAAGAGGAGATGGCCGAGTGCTTGTGAACTCTTATTGGCTCCACCCGTAGTGACGTCATGCCAAGTTAAGTTGATGATAATGTAATTCACTTCCAGTAGCGATTGCAATTCGAAGCGATCGCAGTGCTGTTTCACTTGAATCCCTGCCTAAGGCAGGGATTCAAGTGAAACAGCACTGCGATCGCTTCGAATTGCAAACGCTACTGGAAATGAATTACATTATCATCAACTTAACTTGGCATGACGTCACTACTGGTGGAGCCAATAAGAGCTCACAAGCACTCAGCGATCTCCTCTTATTCGCCAAGTAGGCTGTGACGTTTTATCTAGCTCGTTTTTCATAGGCAAACGTCACGCTGACGTCACGATGTTTTTATCAAGAAACGTTCTAATGTAATTCATTTCCAGTAGCGATTGTAATTTGCGATGGTCTGTTTCACTTGAATCCCTGCCTAAATTTGTACCGATGTGATATAACTTAAAACAACGTTCAAAAAGATACCCGTCTCGTACTGGCGACTTCCGCAATACCACTACCACACTGACATGATCACGTGATTTCTCAGTTTTTTTTTTTTTCTCCTCTTATAGATGAGTGACGTCACTACCGTTCCTAGAAGATAACAAATCATCATGTGGCTGTTTTTATCCGGCACATTTGCAAGATTCGCGTTTACAAACTTGCAAGTCTGGCAGCTCTTTGGTTTGTTTATGTCGGAGAGACAGCATAAAGAAAAAAGAATTTGGTAAATGTTACAGAATTCAAATTCATTTGTTTTTCAAGAATTTCTCATTGAATTTTGATTGCTTAATTAGCACAGTGGCTACTTATGTTTGAAGTGATAATTTTAATATTACTTCCGGAATTGCTCATTTGTTTATTAAAGATTAGTGAACTGTAATGTAAAAATAAGCGAGACTTTTTAATTTTTGATGCATGTACCGTTTTGGATCTTTTGCCAGCCTCTTTCTGAAGTTCATCGGAATTTTAACGAAATCTGCAAACAAATAAAGAATGCTCTTTTAATTTCTTCTTGGAATTCGGTTATAATTATAAAAAATATGTATTAGTTAATATACTTATGGTAGTATTTTTGGGCCCCCTTTAAGTGGGGACTTGAGGCAGCTGCCCGTGTAGTAATCAAGCAGTGTGAACAGTGTCTGGGTCTGGAAACATGAGGATTCAGTTTCCTACTTTTGTGTGATATTTCAGAGGCTGAAATTTACTCTCTTGCTGGTGATGGTTTTGCTCTTTTGAATTTATGAAAAGAAATATTCTGAATTTCTCTGCGCTTTCGAATAAGTTAATATTTGCTGTTTTGGAATTATTCTAAAACGTTTTGGAATTAGACCACTATAACGACAATTCGTGGCAATATTTTTATTTTCTAACTAGCTGTGTTACGTGGTCTACCTTGACAAAAGATGTTCAAAAAGCAGGCTTTAGATTTTTTTTTAAGTTCCAAAAGTTTCGTCTTTGTTATCGTAAACATTCTCTGGAGTGGATTTTCTGGAAAAAACTGCACGGAGGAGGGTTGCCGCTGTCAGGGTTGTCCCATTTTGTTTACCATTTAAAAATCCTGAAAAAACCGCCCTAGATAAATTATTTTGATGTGTCGGCCACTTGTTTCAGTAAATAGAAAACTCTAAACGAAAAAGGAATAACTTAGCAACAAATGTATTAATTCTTCTCACTGAAGGAATATTTTTGCATGATATTGTAACACTTGAAGTTGTATTATGCATATTTTTACATGAAAAATTGATTAGTTTATTTTGAAGATTTTTTTATGGTGCCATATTTGCAAAACAGACTAGTATTAACATTAAGTTTTAATTCATGGTAAGCATTTGTTTTAAATGTAAAAAAATTATAGTATATATTCTAGTGTATTTTTGCATGATTTGATTGTGAAATAAAGAATAAATAATAATAATAAACGACCGACGGCGCGAAAAGTGCGGTAATTGCCGTATTCAGGACCGTGTTTATTTTTTTTAAACAGAATGTAATACGGCTACATCGTAAAATTTATTGATAATAATGCAAAATAAAAGCAACACATAGCAAAAGTTGTAACTGCAAAATCGAAACCTTTAAAAAAACGCAATCGTAAAATCGAATTCTTTACAAAAATCGTGATCACAAAAATCGACCCTTTTGTGAGAAAGAATAACAATCGTGCTGTTTTCAACACAAGCATGCTCACTGCATTTCATTTTCCTTCTTTTTAAAACGTTTATATTCAAAAACCGCGGCAAAACGTTCTCAATCGTTTCAGAAAGTACGGTCTCGACTGATACGCGGGTATTCGATTTTTCCCGATTTTCCTTCCAAAAGTAGGGGTTCGACTTATATGCGAGATCGACCTATACGCGAGTATATACGGTAATATTTAATCAGACTACTAACTGAAATGTCTTGTGGTTTTATGATATGTTTCAAAAGGTGTAAATATGTTTTTGAATAGTTCAATCTTTATTTAATAAGATATAAAGACTCTTAAATCAAACTGTTCATTAAATGCCACATTAAAAATTTTTAGTAATTTACAAACTATATTGAACTGCAATTTGCTTCATAAAAAAACTTAGAGCAGCATATGCTGCCGAAAAAACCTTAAGACATGCGGATTTGATAAATTTCCAGGTTAATAAGACTTTCGAAAATTGTTGGCCTTGAATTTCAATTCAGGAATTCAGAGAATAAGCAGACTTAGCCTATATTGTCCTCTTATTTGTTCATTGTTTTAAATGTAAGATCTTTACAATATTCATTAAATTTACTCTCCTATCTTGTTTTACCTACCTAGGATTCAGTATTTGTTTCCAAATTATTATTTTTATATTTTATTACTTTTTTTCCCCCCAATGTTTTTATAATGATGAAAATTGTGCTCTCTTTTGGAATTAATAGCACTATAATCTTGCAAATTATGTTCAACGTCTATTTCATTCTCTTAAATTTAACTACCTAGAAAGAATTAAAAACTTTGTCTAGCCTTAAGATATAAAAACAAGCATTCACAATTTTAATGCAAAACACCCAAAATATCTAAAAACTAAATTTAAAATTTAAAAAAAGTATATGAACAATAGCTGATACATTTTATGATTACAATGCAATATGATATATTTTTTTAATACCAGTTATGGTTTCAAATAATCTAAAAATGCTTTATATGACTTAAAATGGGAAACTAAAGTTAATGATTGTATTTTTTTTGTGTTTAAATTAAATTCCCTTGCGTTGCACATTTTAATATGCCTTAAAAACTTTCCCATCATTGAGCTACCTTTAAATATTGTTAGATCGTGCTAAAGTTTTGCCTGATTTTTTTTTTTTTTTTTGATGAAAAAGAACCAAATTGGAGTCTGAGAAGAGTATATTTTCATACTTTAAAAATTAATGAGCCCCAATACATAAGTTAAAATATTCATTAATTATTGCTGAGAAGTAAGCTTTCTCAATAATCTCTAAATTTTATTTCACTTTTGCTATTTTTTGCAGTAATTTTTATTTCAGCCCATTTGAAGTGCCATGTTTAACACCATATTTTTGGGACTCCAAAAATCCCTCTCTAATGGAAATCAAGTGATTGACGTTCGTGCTGAAGACTATGTATCCAACGAAATTTTATCCAGATATGAATGTCTTGTACTTTACAAGATGATGGAAAAGAATGAGCCAAAGCTTGATATTGTAATGCAGTTAGAATTAAATCAGTCATGTACCAAAGCATTCAGGTAATTTCCTAGTTAACAAATGTAATGTTTATCATAATTTTTGAACACAAGGTGATTTATTTGGTTTTTGATTAATTTATTTTCTTTGTTTATAGTTAATTTTTTTAGTTTCATAGTCATTCCTTTTCCTACTTTATTGATTAAAAAAATATTTGGAATTGCTAGACTTATGAATTATGAGACATTTGGGGTATCTATGAAACAACATCCAGACTCGACTACTGTATGCAATATACCGCCAACTTGACTATTTCGATCCATGGACTGCAGTTTTGTGCTTATTATGCATTGATCAGCATGGAATACGAAAGTCGCTGAGTTCGAGGCAAAAATCCTCTTATAAAGCAAAAAAAGCCGAAAAAAACCTGGTAGCTAATGTGAAATTAGAATACTAGCGAGCGACCGCACTTGGTACGGTACAACTCGTAAATTTTAGGCAGATTATTTAATTATTAAGGCTGTAAGAGGATTTTTGCCTCCAACTCTGTTACTTTCGTATTCCATGCTGATGAGTGCATAATAAGCATGAAACTGCAGTCCATGGATTGAAATAACCGAGTTGGCGGTGTATTGTATGTTCCTGCCTTAGCCCTTGCTTAGGGGCGGTTACTCACTGCTTTATACTCATAAGCAGTTTCTCTTTTCTTCTATTTTCATGTAACTAAAATTTTGTACGTAATTTCATTTTGAATCAGATGGTTGAAACTTACTACTACACATAAACAAGAGCTTCAAATTCCAATGTGGCAACAGCAAAGGGAGGAGTGCCCCCCCTCCCCCGAGATTTTAATTGACAATTTGAGTTTAAACATTGGTGCCAATCCTATTATAGCATTCTTTGAGCTTGTAAGGGACTGTTTTGATCAAATATCCCATTCTGTAAAGAAATTCTGACTATATTAGTGATATGCATGTCAGATACGACAAGGATAAAACATTGTATGTGTAAAATTTCATTTATTTATTTATTTTTATTTTTTATTTATTTATTTATTTATTTATTTTTGAAGGGGCACTGAAATTAAACCAAACTAAGGAATTTTCAATGTAGAATTTTAATGGTTTAATTAGAAATAAAGTAAAAGTTGCTGGACATAATGGCAACTGTTGCCTTTTTTATTGTTTTTGTTAGTATTATTTTTGTTCTGCATGTTGTGATTTATTATATGTGATATGCATAATGATATAAGGATTAACTCTCTTCAGCATCCATCGTACCGGTGATGAGAAAGCTTGCAGGGAACTGTTTGTGCACTTTCAAGAAAAATTACCTCTGTTGATCCACTGGGTCCCTGACATAGGTACATCAAGAAATTCTCTACAAAATATTGTTCAACTTATTCGTACAAATCCCTCTTGGACAGTTGCACATATTTCAGCTCATTTTGGATATGCAGCTTGTTTTAGTGATGAAGTTGTCCAAAGGTAAGTGTTACATTTTGTTAATTTATGTTTTATATATATTTTTTTAATTTTGATATTTTTGAAAAGGTTTACACAACTGCTAATTCTTTTATCGTTGACTTAGCAATTTGTGCTGAAACTAATGAGCTGTTAGTGCAAATTATACTAATTTCTCTCATTTAGTAGAACACTTTAAATGTTTAATTAACGTTGAATGAACTAATGAAAGATTACCGTTATACGAAATCTAATGAGAAGCAAAGTGTGCTGTATTCCTCCATCATGATTTTATGCTTACTAGCGCCTCTCTCTGTTGAATATACTCAGTATGACTTCTCGTACCATTCTTCATTTGGTGCTTCATTTTCATATACCATTTTCTTCCATTCATCAACCTTTTGGATCTGGGCTGTTTTTTAGAAATTTTTCTTTCGACCCAGGTAGTACGACAGTTGAACCACAGATTTCTTTTCCATTGAAAAGAGAAGGTATAGACTTTCGTACCAGACATATGAAACCTTGAAAGAATCCCCGGCTCCAAAGGGTTCGAGTGAAAATCTCAACTTTGTCCTCTAAAAAAAAATAGACTTACGGTACGGCATGTATACCGCCCGGCTCCTAAAGGTTAAACAGCATGACTATGTTTCTTAGAAAACCTTGTAGACAGTAAAATTAGTTTTGCATTCGTGAGAAGTTTTTCGTGCAAATGTCAGCCTGAATGTCCTCTTAAACTTTACTCACCTCTGAAGGAATTTTGACTAGCGCATGCAATTGTTTGAGTGCTTTAATTTTGTAAATTCAAACATGTGAAAGGTTGCATGCATGGCCACCAAAATTTCCATTTTGACTGTCAAAAAATTCACAAAAAAACTGAAAAATTGATAAAATAATTATGAATTTAAGTAGAAGTACTTCTTATGTATGTACATGAATACATGTACATATTTCTTTTGAATTTTTAAGAAGCATCAATCCTTTATTAGGCATACAAAGAAGTTATGTGGTGTTCAAGCAGATTTTCACTTTTGAGACCACATTTTTATTTTTCTAAAAAGGCATGTGTTGTCTTTACAAGGCTATTTGTGAGTTTCCTTTCAATACAAGTTAAATAAGGCTGCATCCTTCTTGTACAAGACCTGTGTGTATGTGTGTATAATAATATTTTTATATAGAGATTTTATATTTTAAACACTGAAACGTCATCAAAATTAATTTTTGTAGCCAAATCAACATGACATGTAGTGAAAAGTTAATGACACCTCTTCATATTGCAATACAAGCTAGGCAGATGGCAACTGTCAGTGCTATTCTACAATTGGATCCTAGGCTTGATATTACTGACATTTCTGGGGAAACGGTATTTCACTATGCTGCTAAAACTTCCAGTGATATTATTCAGGTAAAATGAGGTTTTCAATTATTTTGTTTCTGAAACAAAACTTTTTTTTTAATTTTAGTCTTGGCTTGCAATGATGTACCTAATTGTTGACTTTGTGTGTATGTGACTGAAACGTGCTGAAATTTTAAGTTTTCTTATTATTTTCTAATAGACTGAAAATTATTCAAATTATTGTGTATAGGCGTGCCTAAGTGGACTCCTACTTTAAGGAGAGATCAAAAGTCCACATATAAGTTGAACCCTTGCTTTTAGGAAAAAATTTGGGATGGTTTTGCCTTAATTTTTGAAAATAAACATTTCAAAAAGAAAGAAAAGGAAATGCAATGAATATGTTTACAATAAAAAATGCACGATATTTATAGTTTTGTATGAAAAGGTTTCATTTCTTCAATGGCAATTTTCGCAAAGGTTTTGTTATTGCCATTTTGATTTATGCTAATTGTTGCCTTTTTTTTTTTTTTGAGTTTGTTTCGATAAAATTTTGCATTGTCGCCATATTACATTAATTTCTCCGCAGCTAACTATAGGAAAAATTTTACGCATCCAGTTTTTCTTGCATTTTTTTATTAGTACTTAGGTAATTTATTGTAATTACAGTTGTACCTCTTTTAAGGGACACTTCTTGTGGTCCCAGTCCCTTTGAATAGAGGCCTCCATGTATTTACCTCTCAGTAAGGGACAGTCACAGATAAAAATTATAAAGTTAATGCATAAATGCATGAGAAATATTCAATTTATAGGTTCTTTTTTTGACAAAAATTTCACTGGTAAAAATTTGACCAGACATTGACATGCAAAGAAAAATATGTATTTTAAAATTCTTACTGAGATTTTCAGTCATTTTTTCTTATTTATTCATATGTGTTCAGCTGAGCGTATTTAGCTGATGTGTTCTGCCATGAGAAACGTTTTACAGAAAACTTTATTCGAAACCATGCTGTTACTTATGTTGTATTGCATTGTAAATTACATGACATGAAGCAAATCCATGTAACAAATTACTTCAAATTAATTTCTATGACAAAACTTTGATTCTACATAATTTTTCATTAAATTTAATTTTCAAAATAGGATATTTTTTTATTTAAATAATTCTGAATTTTATCTCATTTGTATGAAATATTTTCAATGTAATATTGATGATTTGCCTTTATTATGATGTTATACTATTAGGGGGACCGGAAAGTAATGTCGTTTCTGCGCATGCCAATACTTGATTGTCATTTGTCAGCTCATTGTTTGGTTCAGAGGCGTACCAAAGACATTGTGAGGTTATAGTGATTTCTTTACTTATAGACAATTGAATTACAATTTTTTTTTTTGTAATTTTGGGTAAAATGGCCAGCCAAATACCAGAAGAGGTACACATCCGGCATTGCATGCTCTTTGAGTTTCACAAGGGAAATAATGCAACAGTTGCTACCAAAAACATTTGTGATGTTTATCCAAATGCACTGGACATTCGTAAATGCCAAAGGTGGTTTTCCAAGTTCAAATCGGGTAATTTTGATCTTTCCGACTCGTATCGATCAGGAAGACCATCAACGTTAGACAACGACGTGTTAAGGGCGGAAGTGGAAGCAAATCCGTGTCAGACGATCGAGGAATTGTCAAACAGTCTCAACCAACCTTGGTCGACCATCCAAGAACATTTGAAGCAGATTGGGAAAGTAAGCAGAGCAGGTGTTTGGGTCCCGCATAATCTGTCCGACCAGAATAAGGCTAACCGATCAATCACATGCAACTTATTGCTTCAACGACACAACACAGAAGCGTTTTTTGATCGCTTGATCACAGGAGATGAGAAATGGGTCCTGTATGATAACCCAAAACGCAAAAGGCAGTGGCTCTCTCCAAATGAAATCCCTCGGAGTACTGCTAAGCCAGGTTTACACCCCAAAAAAGTGCTTTTGTGTGTTTGGTGGAGTATTCGCGGCATTGTTCATTTTGAATTACTGAAACCTGGACAAACTGTTACTGCAGACCTCTACAGCGAACAATTGCAGCGAGTCAATCAATCTATAATTGAAAAGTGGCCAGCGATTGTCAACCGAAAAGGCGTCATTCTCCAACATGACAATGCAAGACCGCACTGCGCAAGGCGAACTCTAGAAAAAATTAATGAATTGGGGTGGGAGGTGCTGCCTCATCCACCATATTCGCCCGATGTTGCACCATCGGATTTCCACTTATTCCGAGCGCTGCAACACTTTTTAAGTGGCAAAACATTTGCAAATTTGGATGATATCCAAAATGCCATCTCTAGATATTTTGCCGAAAAACCAATTAATTTTTATCGATCAGGGATTGAAAATTTACTCACTAGATGGCAAAAGGTTATTGACAATGATGGGGAATACATCATTGATTAAAAATAAAGACTCGTTAAAAATGTATGTGTTTGTATTTAGCGTAAGAAAACGACATTACTTTCCGGTCCCCCTAATAGGTTAAGTGAACGGTAGTATCAAAAATGATCAATGCATCAATTCATACACCTCTGAATAAGGGACCCCTCTATTTAAGATGCAAAAAATCCAGTCCTCTAGCGGGAGGCCTCACAGTCAGACCTTATAAAATTTATCGTTTAGTTATCTATTTTTTTAGCGTTTATTTAAAAGGGTTGGATTAAAAACGTAGGAAAGTATTTTTGAGTGGCTTTTTTTCCAAGAATTGTTTATTAATAATCATATTCTTAGTGTTCTGGTAAGAAAAATCTAAGTAATCACGAATATTTTTATAAAAGTTAAGTTAAAATGAGGAAAATTTTATCGCTCTAAAATTAGAATATTTTACTATTACACAAAAGAAATATATACAACAATTCAATGAATAAAAAAATTGGCTTACCTTTCTAATAGGAATTGCAACTAATTTATAGCAAAAGTTTAAAATGAATCACAATTACTGATTGCTTCTTATCCAGTTATTTTATTAATCTAATTATAGATTTAGTAATGAATTACCTGCATTAATAACAAGCACATATTGATTTCATCTCACTTGTTAGACTTTTATTTAATAATGCATTAAGTAGGTACAATTGATGACACAAAGTTATGAATAATGCATTGAAAAATATTCTGCACTTGTAAGCATATAGTTGATAAACAGATAGACAGAACTGCTTAAGAGGTAGTTTTTATAAGAACTGAACAGAAATCGGATGTCCAGATATACACCATTTTTGATTTAGCTGAAATTTTTATAGCAGATTCTTCTAAGATTTCAGAAAACACGTATTATTTTTAACCCCAAAAAAAACTAGAGTACCTGTATTTTCACAAACAAGTGACAAACCTATGGCCAAATGTCCTGGATGCTCATAAAGTGCACCTCAAGATGAGAAAATTGCTTGTGTTGACGACGAATCTAGTTAGTTGTGTAAAGCTCTTGATATTATATCTCCGTGTACTCTCGAGTACTCTGTATACTGCGAGTCAACAGGGAATTTGAAGAGCGTATTTAAACTAGACTATGTGTATTTTCACAAAGAAGTGACAAACATATGATCAAATATCCTGGAGGCTCATAAAGTGAACCTCAAAATCAGAAAATTGCATGTGTTGACGACAAATCTAGTTGTGTACACTTCATGATCTTATATCTCTGTGTGCTGAGGGTCAACAGCGAACTTGATGAGTGTATTTTAAACTAGAATGTGTGCATTTTCACAAACAAGTGACAGAACTACGTGCAATTTCTTTTTAAGCACACAATACTTATTTCAAAACAGTAAAATGAACTGTTCCATTTTCAATCCAACCAACACATTCAGGTTTAGACTTTCCCCCCCTGGCTCAACAGTGATTATTGAGATTTAATTTGAGAGGGGCATAGTAGAATATACAAAATCCATGCAAATTTGTGTGTGACTAAGTATATAACTCGAGTACAACTAACTGAATGGGTCGTTAACACGTGCAATTTTCTCATTTTGAAGTGCACTTTATGAGCCTTCAAAATGAGCCTCAAGCCCATAGTTCTGTTACTTGTTTGTGAAAATACCCTCATTCAAGTTTAAAATACACTCATCAAGTTCCCTGTTGATCCTTAGTGCATAGAGATTTAAAATCACGGTTTGTGCACAACTAACTAGATTTGTAGTCAAGAAATGCAATTTTCTCATCTTGAGGTTCACTGTATGAGCCCCCAGGACATTTGCCTGTAGTTTTGTCACTTGTTTGTGAAAATACACATATTCTAGTTTAAAATGCTCTTACACCCACATCAAGTTCCCTGTTGACCATCAGCGCACATGCATCTGACCTGCCTGACTCTTATAAAAACTGCCTTTTGAATTTTGTCTACTTATGCCTTCAATATTACTTTGGTTTTAATGAAATCTTTTTTGAGTATTTGTCCTAAAATCTTTCTCTGTTATTTTTATGTGATATAGACTTTGGCTACTATGCCCACCGCACAAGTTGTTATAAACCTACCCAATCTTGCTGGTCTAACTCCAATTCAGTGTGCATGCAAAGAAAATAAAGTGGAATGTGTGCTTGAATTCCTGAAATGTGGCGTAAATATCAATGCTGAGCACATTCCTGGTGGTGGTGGAGATGACCCAAATATGGATCAAAATATTTTGCGGTAAATAACTTGTTTAATGAATTTAAATACTGTTATAGTTGTTATTTAAGCACTTACTTATTTCTTCAAAATGTGCAACATTTATCTTTGTCTAAAATAAGCTCTTATATTTTGAGGGGTGCTTTATGTTTTGAAAAATATTTTGCATACCTTTGCTTTTGTATGGGGTTTGACAGAAGTCATAAATCAAAACTTTTGGGATATATCTGTAACTAGCAGTACCCCTATAGCGATACCCGTGCAGTAATTGTAAAGGAAGTCTACTGAATAAAGTTAAATTCACTCCAACCCTCTGAAGTAAAATTATTATATTCTTTAATTTAAATATGCTCCACAACCTTTTAAATTCCACTAAAAGTCCTGTTAAAGTTTAAAGCAATTTGCCAAATAAATCAAGAAGACATCAAGTTTAAGTAACAGAAGATATTAATTACTCAAATTTAGTCAATTTTCAAGGCTTAACTCTATACGCAAATTTAAAAGCACTGAGGAAGAGTAGTTTGTCCGGAAAATGTAGGGTCTCAATTTTGCTTATAAAGTTAAGCCTTGAATGTTGACTAAATGTGAGTAATTAATATCTCCAGTTCTAATTAATAGAGAGAAATGTGCTATAACTTTTCTAGAAAAAAAACCCCTTCCAGTGATGTATAATGTCAAATCAGGAAAAAGGTTCTTTTTTTCTTTTTCTTCCCCTCTCTGAGTTAAAAAAAAAAAATTTGAATTTTTTTTCAAAAAAAATTTTTTTTTTCTTTTCTCAACTCAAAAAATAAATGCACACGCGGGCCGCATATCGCTACGTGGCGGGCCGCATTTGGTCCGCGGGCCGCAGGCTGTGCACCCCTATGCTATATAAATAATATTTTCACGGCAATTATAATAAGTGAAATGAGAGTACTCCAAAAGTTTTCCTTAATAAATTTAATTGCTACTATAAAAATGATTCAGGTTAATTTTCAGTAGCTGTTACCACATCAAAATTGCTCATAGACCACAATTTGAGATTTACTCCTCTAAATCATCAATTACAAATGTTACCATATTATGTAATATTTGAATTTAACTAGGCTTTAAAGTTAAGGTAATTCAACCCTGCCTTTTCTGTCTGAATAAAAGGGAATAGTCCGAGAGCCAGGTGAAAATTTGGTTAATTATTTCCTCTCGATAGATAATTGGCCATACGCATCAGACAACAGTATCATAAAGCCCTATGACCGTCAGCTGCGGCACAGTGGGGGGGATGAGTAGTTGGAACCTCCCACGCTTGAAGAAAAAAAAAAAAATTCAGTCATTTCCTCTCGCCTAAAAATTTACCAGATGATAGCTTATATGTAACTATTGATAAATATATACGTCAGCTGGCTGTATCTCGGTGGAAAAATTGTCAGCTGATACTTTGAAGGTCGTTACGTAGAAGTTAGCTAGAAGCATTTACTGACTACATTGTTCGACAAAAAAAAACCTTGAAAATGCTTCTAGTATTTTGAAGGCTGATTCTTATGTAAAATGACCCCCTGAATCCGAATATGACCCCCGTTTTCCCCCATCACGTCCCAATTTTTTTTTAAAACGCCCCCCTTTTTTTTTTCATTTTTCCTTAGTTTCATGGCTATTATATTTTTTTTGGAGGGGAAAGGAGCCTTATATTCACCAATAAATTTTTTTGAAGGTCAAGAGAGACTCTAAGTTTAAAATCATGAGCACCGAGAAAAAAATCGGGGAACTTGGGGGGGGGGGGCGTGGCCCCCCAAAATATTTGAAAAATCACCAAAAACGATCTTTTTATTCTAGTTTCTTTAAAAAGACCTTTAAAACATTTTTTTCGGTGCAGAACCAGAGTATAGGATCCGTTCCTATGGCTCCTGGGTCAGAAAAAATTTTCACGCTGTAAAATTAAAAAAAAAAAATAAAATAATGCTTTAAAAATCGCACTTTGCACTCGAGTTTTAAAGCAGGTCTTCAGCCAAAAAAAAACAAAATTGTGGCTGATTCTTATGTCAAATGACCCCCTATTTCCAAATATGACCTCAGTTTCCCCCCTCCACCCCCTCTTTCCAGAGAGTCCCCCCCCCCCAATTCAGAGTCATTTTACTAATTCGGAGGGGAAAAGTACATTACGTAACCCGTTAACATAATTCTAAAAGGCAACAGAGGTTCAAAGTTCAAAATCATGTACATGTGTACCAAAAATATAAACTATGGCGGTGTACCCCCCCCCCCCCAAAAAAAAAAAAAATCTTCTTTTCTTGTTTTTCTAAGAGACGTTTTAAACCTTTCCTTTTTTTTTTTTTTGTGAAAAATCAGAGTATTGAATTTTCTTTTCTTTTTTTTGGGGGGGGGAGGGGGGAGGTATACCGCCCTAGTTTATATTTTTGGTACACATGTACATGATTTTGAACTTTGAACCTCTGTTGCCTTTTAGAATTATGTTAACGGGTTACGTAATGTACTTTTCCCCTCCGAATTAGTAAAATGACTCTGAATTGGGGGGGGGGGGACTCTCTGGAAAGAGGGGGTGGAGGGGGGAAACTGAGGTCATATTTGGAAATAGGGGGTCATTTGACATAAGAATCAGCCACAATTTTGTTTTTTTTTTTGGCTGAAGACCTGCTTTAAAACTCGAGTGCAAAGTGCGATTTTTAAAGCATTATTTTATTTTTTTTTTTTTAATTTTACAGCGTGAAAATTTTTTCTGACCCAGGAGCCATAGGAACGGATCCTATACTCTGGTTCTGCACCGAAAAAAATGTTTTAAAGGTCTTTTTAAAGAAACTAGAATAAAAAGATCGTTTTTGGTGATTTTTCAAATATTTTGGGGGGCCACGCCCCCCCCCCCCCCCCAAGTTCCCCGATTTTTTTCTCGGTGCTCATGATTTTAAACTTAGAGTCTCTCTTGACCTTCAAAAAAATTTATTGGTGAATATAAGGCTACTTTCCCCTCCAAAAAAAATATAATAGCCCTGAAACTAAGGAAAAATGAAAAAAAAAAAGGGGGGGCGTTTTAAAAAAAAATTGGGACGTGATGGGGGAAAACGGGGGTCATATTCGGATTCAGGGGGTCATTTTACATAAGAATCAGCCTTCAAAATACCAGAAGCATTTTCAAGGTTTTTTTTTGTCGAACAGTGTAGTCAGTAAATGCTTCTAGCTAACTTCTACGTAACGACCTTCAAAGTATCAGCTGACAATTTTTCCACCGAGATACAGCCAGCTGACGTATATATTTATCAATAGTTACATATAAGCTATCATCTGGTAAATTTTTAGGCGAGAGGAAATGACTGAATTTTTTTTTTTTTTTCTTCAAGCGTGGGAGGTTCCAACTGCTTATCCCCCCCACCGAGCCTCAGCTGACATTCACGAGGCTTCATAGTTCGATTTTCTGTTGCGTTTTACTAATTATCACTTGAGAGGAACTTGGTCATATATATCTGTTACTGGCTCTCGGACTAGAAGTGAATCAGAGAAATATCTAAAAAATGTCCAGGTACTTTTTAATTGGACAATTAATTGAGCTGGTCACTCTGCTCTCTAGCAAGTTTCTTGAGAGTTCATATATGCTCCTATATAAAAATTTGTTTACAAAATGCATAGATAATAACTTAGTGCTTTTTATCTATTATCTGTGAATAAAAATGTCTTACAATATATTCAATTCTCTACAACCACTGCAACATAACTATAATGTCTTCACAAAATGTGTGGAAAGTGATATTTGCGTAGAAGAATGCAGAGATTGTGGTTGAAATAATTAAATAACTATTTTTGCTTTAAAGTGCACAAAAGCTAATGAGCTACCAAGCAAGGGGAAGTGGAGCACGTTGGCCCACTTTTCTGCTCTTCATTTTTTATCCCATTAAAAGGTCTACTTAGCACTTTGATTGTCTACCATTAGTTTTATTAAATATTCCTCATCATCCCATATTTTTTGAAAATGTTCAATTTATAATTTTTTTTCACTAATTATTTAACAAAACTTTGTAAAGTGCATCAACCTGCCCTGAGCAACGCCTCCTTAATACCAAATACCTACTATTTTCTGGCTTTTGACACAGAGCAAAAATTCTTCGTTTGTTCATAACGCATTGCCATCTATGAAGTTCTTCGAAACAAAGAAACTGTCAGGAAGATTAACAATTGGTTTATTTCTAAATTTAAATTCAAAAATTAACCAATCAAAATATTTCATTTAAATGTTGTTTGGATCCATCGCCAATATCTGCAAGCCATATGATGGCGCTTTGTTTCAAACAAATGCATCCTGCTTTAAGGCAAATGTCATAGACATTTAGTATTTTAAGGGCTCATTGCCCTGACACATGTACATTGGTCGACATTATGGAAACAAGTTCTATAACAATGTTTATGCTAAATATTATCCAATATTGTAAAATTTGTTCAATATAAATGTACCATGTAATTTTGTTATAGGATTTTTATAACTGTAGGGGATATTTGATGATCACAAGTTAAAATAAAAAATATTAGTATTATTAAAATTACTAAGACCAGTCCAGCATGCTCCATGATCCAACTATCCCCATCTCCCCCTACCACTTTGACTGCAAGTCTTTTTCATGAGGAAATCTAGTCTTAAGGAGAGTTTAAAATTAAGTAATTTTTGTCCGTACAGAAAAAGTAAGTATCTGAAAAAAGAAAAGCACAGGAATGTTATCAAGATTTTATGCATATACATTTTTTTTTTAAAAAATATGGAAGACAATTACATGTTACTTTTACAAGTTCCTAGAAAACTTAATTTCTCCCGATAGTTTGAAATAATAAAATCGCAGTTGTATTTCAGTATCAAGAAATATTCCGATGTTGATGTATCAATAGTATTCCTTGAGATTTTTTAAAAATATTATTCTTATTTTTCAGAAATCTGAGGGATATATTAAATACACACAGGAATAATATTTTTGACATGGATGTTCAATACGGTGGTACTCCTTTGCATTGGTCTAAAGCCCCAGAGGTAAGATAGTCACTTGTGGTGTTAGAAGGTAAAGCACAGTATCTGCAGTAATGCGTTTTTTAGATGTTTGAAGAAATGTATTCCATATTAAAAATAGGGAACTGTTGGAATTTGGTGCCCTTTCTTCCTTTTTTATTTTTAGCAATTGAGCAAGAAACCAATTGAGCAAGCTTGTACAGCAAAGCTAAAATATAATAAAATGCGGAAAAGTGAAAGATTTGGAAATACTATACTTTATTTCCTCATAGTAGATTAGACTTGTACATCTGTATCTTCCAACTGTAATAATTATTTAGAGAATAATTTTAGTTTATTAATGTTCAAGTTCTGCAGTTTTGAAGAAAAGGAACTTTTCTTATTGATTCAATGTTGGATTGTGGATGCAACAAAAGCGTGTAAGTGACAAGGGAGAGATTCTCAGTAAAGCAACTTCGAGTTTGAGTTGTATAGTAGCTTTCATTGAGTAGCCTTCATAAAAAAGGTACGCTAAACCAGCCCCTGTCCAAAAAAATCCACCCGTGTTTTTTCAGATAAACCCACTTAAAAAAACAACTCTATCTCAGTAATGTGATTTTTTTTTTTCAGACTTAACTACATATTGAAAACATTTACTTCAGAAACAAACTAAATATTATGACTATTGATCAATACGGTTCAGAAATTGCCGTCTTCTTTTTTGAACAGTTTATTAAACATTGAAAATTAAAATTGCATATTTATTGTAATATTTTTTCTTTTTTTCCATACTTGAAATACACACTTGATAAACTATGTTTTGATTAACTGTAATAGGGATTTTTTTTTAAACAGCAGCTTAATGCAAGGTTGGCAAGTGAAAAGGATGCATTTCAATAATTACAGTTATAATAAGTTAAAAGTAGCCAACCTGTGTAATAGCTGCCCCATATTGCAACCATTTGTTTTTAATGGCATTTTGTGGCTTTTATTCTTCTAGTTTTCTGTTCAAAATAATGCTATTATTGTGTTTTATTTTTCCCGAATTGCATTTTTTGCACACAAGACCCTTGGGGTTACTTCCCCAGAATGCCAAAAAAAGAGGACGTTGCAACTTTTGTCCAAGAGAACTAGACAGAAAATGCATCGAAAAATGTCATAAGTGTTTGAAATTCACTTGCAAAAAATCGTGTTTTTTCAGGTCTGTAACAGTTGTAAAATTTACAGTTACTGTAAGTTTTGCTCTAAAATTTTAATTTTTAATACATAAACTAAATTTTACCTTGATTGTGTCTTTTTATTTTTATTTTTTTAGCATTAAAAAGTGTGTGAACTTAAAAAATGCATGTAACATTCAATAATCATAATAAATTAATTGAATCGTTTATTTCGAAAAGGTAACATCTCTTTTTTTTGATCTCCTCTGTCTCTTTAGAAAATTAAACAGCGCACGGTTATATTTTTGAATGTCATAATCAATGGTTATTTGTTAAATTATTGCAGTAATTGTGTACTTAACTAAAGGCATTTTTTCATTGATTATGACATTCAAAAATATAACCGTGCGCTGTTTAATTTTCTAAAGAGACAGAGGAGATGAAAATAGAGATGTTACCTTTTCGAAATAAACGATTCAATTAAAGGAAGCATTGGGGTCGTTTATGACCCCAAGGGTCCTGAGTGTAACTGAAATGGGAGAGACCCACGAGGGTTAATCAAAAGTTGCTCAAAATGAGTTTTCGCTATTTTTATTTCAAAGTATTTCCGGCATAAAGCTTTCGTCTAACATATCCAAACATTGCTTTAAAATATATCTTAAGCGGGAGAACTCCTCAACCTCTCCTTTGACTTTAGGATCCCCAAAGAGAATTTAAAATTGCGTTTTTAAAGCTTCAATGTCAAGAAATTTACGAGGAGCGCTTTATTTTCTTTGGGAGCGGGGGGTCCTTTTGAAACCTCATTGAATTTGCATTTCACTTCATATACCGAGGCTCCTCACAAAGCTACTAGGCCTTCCTAGGAAAATGAACCCCCCAAAAAACCCAGGTTTTTGATCAGAAACCCAGGCGGGCTGGGCTTTTTCAAAAAAAAAAAAACCCGGGTTTTTTCGAACCCTCGTCTGTACCACTATCAGCCAATGTACACTCACTGCAAAAGTAGCTAAAATGATGATGAATGGCATTCTCTTAAATGAAAGCAGTCCGAGTGAGAAAAGTAATTGATTTTGTGCTACATTGCTTAATTTATATAGTCAGAAGGTAATTAGTCATTTAGTTTAAATGCTATTCCTAGCTGCATTATGTTTCTCATATCAAATATTAAAAAGTGTACATGTTGGCAGACTATCTTGTTCAGAAAATTGCCTAATAAACCTGTGTTGTTTGTGAATGAGAAAGGGTTTTACTTGGATTCATAGCTTCAGAAAAGAACACAATGCCTCCAATTGAGTAGGCAAATGACAGGACCTGTTAGATTATTTTTTTCATCAAACAAGCTAATATTTGCTTACAAATCTTCATATGACTTGGCAATTTTTCCAAATGATATTATGACACTGATCTGTTAGATTCAAACTAAAATCAGTAGTCGAATAAATATTCATTTTAAAATCTTGTTCAATTCCTCATGATTCAAGGCATAAAACTAATTTTATCCATCAATAACATTCTCAATCTCATAAGCTGTCAGCTTTTTCCTTATGTGTATTTAGCAGAAGCAGAAATAAGACTTGAGTTCTTACTTTAAAATGTTGTTCCAGCTCTGATTTTTCATCATTACTCTCATATACTTCCTTTTACGTAGTAAAGGAAGTATTGTGATCGCGAAAAAAAATCTGGTATGGACCCCTCACTACTTCCTGTTACGTTTAAATTTCTTAGTAGTTGCCTTAAGTGTTAAAAAAAATGCTTGGAGTGAGCAAGGTAACAATTCAAATATTTACCCTCCTAATCTGCCACGAAACAATGCAAAAAATGTTTTATAATGGTTAATTTTCTAAATATTGCTGATTTTAATATAATTCAGTGAATTTTTCGCAAAATATCGCCAATAGCGCCAAGTTGAACCCAAATTCAAAAAATAATTTTTTTATCAAATTTGTCGCCAAGTTGGCGTCAAACATTTGGCGACCAAAAGCCTGGCGACATATTGCCAAGTGGTCGCGCCAATTCGTATCACTTGAGTCTGCATTGAAATTAACACTGATTTACGCCAAAAAAGTGGTAAAACACCCCCTTGGGAACATTCGAATGCGACCACAAGGGGAGGTGCACAACTAGACCATCCTCAGAGCCTACATACCAAGCTAGAAGCTTCTACAGCATATAGTGTTTGAGTTATGCGACACACATACATTCGCACATACAGACGTCACGAGAAAACTCGTCGTAATTAACTCGGGAGTGGTTGAAAAGGATTTTTCGGCTGCTTATATGTTGGTAGGTACATATGCACGCGCTGACAGGTCGAAAAAACTACTGTTAGTTTTTTCAACCTGTCAGCACGTGCATATGTACCTACCAACATATAAGCAGCCGAAAAACCCTTTTCAACCACCCCCGAGTTAATTACGACGAGTTTTCTCGTAACGTCTGTATGTGCGGATGTATGTGTGTATGTGTGTCGCATAACTCAAAAACTATATGCCGTAGAAGCTTCTAGCTTGGTACGTAGGCTCTGAGGAGGGTCTAGTTGTGCACCTCCCCTTGTAATTGCATTCGAATGCTCCCAAGGGGGTGTTTTACCCCTTTTTTAAGGTAAATCAGTGTTAATTTTAATGCATACTCAAGTGATATGAATTGGCGCGACCACTTGGCGATATGTCGCCAAGCTTTTGGTCGCCAATTTGGCATCAAATTTGACGATTTTTTTTTTTTTTTTGAATTTGGGTTCAACTTGGCGCTATTAGCGACATTTTGAGAAAAATTCTCTGAATGATATTAAAATCAGCAATATTTAGAAAACTAACCATTGTAAAATGTTTTTTGCATTGTTTCGTGGCAGATTAAATATTTGAATTGTTACCTTGCTCACTCCAAGTACTTTTTTTAACACTTAAGGCAACTACTAAGAAATTTACACAAAAAGGAAGTAGTGTGGGGTCCATACCAGAATTTTTTTTAATATATTGGTAATAAATTTTTAGTCGAAACCTCTTAAATTCAAAAATTTTCAATTTAATAACATTTGTAGAATAGTCTCAAAGTATTACTTCCTTTTACATAGTAAAGGAAGTATTGTGATTGCGAAAAAAATTCACTCAAATTCGGGTCTAAATTTTGATTTTGCTCATCCCAGAATGAATGTTGAGTAGTTTTTTTTCGACCTGTCAGCACGTGCATATGTACTTACCAACATATAACCAGCCGAAAATTCCTTTTCAACCACCCCCAAATTTAAATACGACGAGTTTTCTCGTGACCTCTGTATGTACGTATGTATGTGCGTATGTATGTATGTCGCATAACTCAAAAACTATATGCTGTAGAAGCTTCTAGTTTAATATATAAGCTCTGAGGGTGATCTAGTTGTGCACCTCACCTTGTGGTTGCATTCGAATGTTTCCAAGGGGGTGTTTTACCCCTTTTTAGGGTAAAAGTGTTAATTTCAATGCAGACTTAAATGATAGGAATTGGCGCGACCACTTGGCGATATATCGCCAAGCGTTTGGTCGCCAAGCGTTTGGTCGCCAAGCGTTTGGTCGCCAAGTGTTTGGCGACAGATTTGGTGGGACAAAAATATTCTATGAATTTGGGTTCAGTTTGGCGCTATTTGCAATATTTTGCGAAAAATCCACTGAATGATGTTAAAATCGGCAATATTCAGAAAATTAATCATTGTAAAGCTTTTTTTGCATTGTTTCGTGGCAAACTAGGGGTGTAGATGTTTGAATTGTTATCTTGTTGCTCACTCCAAGCACTAAGGCATCTACTGAGAAATGTATACGTAGAAGGAAGTAGTGTGGAGTCCATACCAGATTTTTTTTTAATGTTTATCTTGAAGAAATTTTCCTATTTCTCCAATTCTGCTTTTACTTGTTTTTTTTTTTTTTATTTGAAGCATCACTTTACTTGAAGTGAAGGCTGCCATTTACAGAATAGAAAGTAGCCTAATTTCTTTTTCAGTCATATCTTGTATGTATTACTAGCAGTCATATGTAGAAAAATTTTAAATACAATGTTGTGTTTCTTGCTACTTTTTTTAGCTCACGACGTAAACGATATTTATTCTCAAGCAGAGCTGATGCTGTCACTGAATTTGAGTCTGTAAGTTTACCTATTACAATGTTGCTGAAAGTAAAAAGAAGAATGCTGTTGTCTTTTATCTTTTATCTAAATCTGATCGAAATAAAATTTCTATGAAAATAGATTTGATTTTCTCTAAATTTTTATTCCTGAAAATATTCTATATATGTTCGGCACAAAAGTCTCCTAACTTGGACCTGAGCTTAAGATATGTGCCATATAAAAGAAGAAATTATTGTTTCAGTCTGTACTGCTGTTAGAAATTAACATCTATAATTATTGGATTTTGACAAATTGTGTTCAACAGATGTGATAATCAAAGCGTTATGTTCTAGCATTTAAACTGGATGATGCTTGTTTAAAGTACCATTTACTAATCTACAGTTTTGAGGTTTCATCATTTGTTTTAATATTTGAAAGATATTGTACTCTACTTATTTATTTTTTCAGAGTTGTGACGTTTTAATGGTACAAGCCCTCATTGCATTTGGCGCAGATTTAGATTTGCTTAATAATAAAGGGGAGAGCCCTCGTCATATAGCCGCAACTGAAAAGAAAAGTGCCTTTGGTGAAATACTATATTGTTTGCATATGGTTGGAGCTAAGCGTTGTATATTACCTTCAATGTCATGTAATGATGGGTGCAACAAGCATGGACAGTATAATGGAATTCCACCAGAAAAACAAAATCAAATGGTTGAGACTGAAAACCGTAAGTTGACTCAATGCTGAAGCACAGGAATTTTGTACTTATTTAATAATAGCTGCATGGTCCAGCGTTGCACGGACTACTTCTGAACAAAAAATTAACAAAAAATGAGAAAAAGAATTCCTTTGTATTATGATGGATATAAGTTGTTACTTCAAAAACCTTTATTAGAGCACACCTGTGCCCTGTGGTTTCTCTTGCGTTAATAAGACAACAATTTATTTAGAAACTATTTGAAGTACACCATGATAGATGTATATGATAAATTTAAAAAAAATAAAATAATAATAAAACAATACCCAATATAAAAATACTTTGCAATTTAATTATGTGTTTAAATAAGTACCTATGATACACTATAATACAAACATTATAAAGAACAATCACAATTAAATAATGCAATAAATCAAATTATTTAATTAAATAAGTAACTATCTTCAACTATAAGAACAAAATCAAACATTGCAGAAATAAAGAGAACAAAACCCAATAGAAAAATCCTACAAAACAAATTATGTACCTGAATATCGAACAAACATGCAATCATAAATCAATCTGCTGAAGAAAACCATTTTGTAAAGAGCCGACCACATGAGCCTTCAAGTCAGCGCCATTGTCTGCCAGCGCCCTCTTTACGCAATTGCCAAAACAATACTTTTAATGTAAGCCATCTTTTGAGAAGAGTGGAAACTAATCTGCTCGTTCTTTTTGACCATTATTATTTTTAAACTATAATAATAACTCCTTACATATAGAGTAATGTCATATAGCCTGAAGCCTACTTGACTAAATGGACTTTTCAACACAAAAAGAATTTTTCAATTCAAACCACTAGTTCCCGAGATTAGTGCTTTCAAACAAACAAACTCTTCAGCTTTATATTATTAGTATGAATGATAAATTACTAATCAGTGAATTATCTCATACAATTAGCTCTTCTTGCTCCTAAAAAATATGAGTATCTTGATACTGTGCTCATGTCTTTACTTTAAGAAAGCAACAAAACAATAAATGAAAATGATAATGAGATACATAATGATTTCACGCAAATCTCGGGGTAATCTCTAATCCCTTTCTTAGTTTCAAGTCTCTAAGAGTTTATTTTATCATAATCTGGTCCCCTTGCAAATACCTCCCAATTGCAGACACATCTTGAATTTTCCCTGTAATCACCTTGATTTATTTATTCATTTATTTTACTTATTTATTTTTCAGAAAAAAAAAAAAAAAAAAAAAAAACTTCACACCTCTACCACAATAATTTGTAAGTTTTGAATCAAATAGGTGCATGGCAGCTCAAGATTTGGTTTGGTGTAATAAAGCAGCATATTTTCTTGTTGTAGGTAGTAATTTCAAAAAATCCAACTATTTAATCAATAAAATTTTGTCAATTATAAATAATCAGCAAAGTCCTGATTATTTTTTACTGGACTTTGCATGCATCTCTATTTTTTACTTTGAAAGCTAAGGTAAATGTCTCTTTTTCAGTTTCAGAATTCTGGTCCCTTTTCTTGCTGGGACAAACTAAAAATATTTTGGGAGTCCTGCAATCTGAATTTGCTAATATTGTGGCATAAGGTTGCCAAACTGGATTTCGGAAACTTCATATTTCCTTATTTCTATTAAGTTCTTATCGCAAAATTTTCAAATGAGTTATAAATTTTACTGGTGGTCAAAAATAAAACTTAATTTCACTATCTACAAGCAATATAACAATGAGCAATGCACAAAACTTTTTTTTTTAATAAGAGGAAAAACTACTGTTTAACATTCTAGCATTTATTTTAGTTGATTAAGTGCTCAGTAATTATGAAAATGCATTTTCCTCCCCTCTGAAACAAAATGTAGTGAAGCACACTTTCTGTTAAAGGTTTCCAGCTTCTAATGACGGCTTTTATTCTTATGTGGCTGGTTCAGTTCAAAGTTTCACTATTTTGGAAGTTTTATATCTTTTGCTGCGTTAGGTTTCTAAACGTAGAAAGAAGAGTTGTACTGCCTATTTGAAAGTCTATTTGGTTGAGAAGGAAGAAGAAACTAGAATTCTCAATACAGTTACACAGTTTAAAATAAGACAAAAAAAAAAAAAAAAGTTTCTGAGAATGGCGTAATAAAAAAGAACTTAGGAACATTAGTCTTGATTGAAAAGTTAAGAGCAGAAAGCAACCATTATTACATGTTCTATAAAAGTATACTTTACTCTTCTATGACTTTTTTCTGAACTTATTTTTTATAACTCTGTAGTATTTATTATTTTGCTTGGAACAATTTTAATTTTAAAAGATTTTTTCAATTATTTAAATAAACTCAAATTCAGAAAATCCTAATTCCAATAAAGCACTAATGTCACAATTAGTATGTTTTTATTCATTTATTTGTTTATTTTACTTGGTTCCGTTATTGTTATTTATTTATTTATTTATTTATTTTTCAGTTTTTGAAGATGTTTTACAACAATGTACTGGCAGTAGTTGCTTTTCTCAAACAAACGTTACAAACCAGTCTTTTAACAAAAGTTCAGTGCCTCAAAAATGTAGAATGCTTTGCCTTGATGGAGGAGGTATTAAGGGTTTAGTGCTCATCCAAATGTTAAATGAATTAGAACGAATATTAAACAAACCACTTGGCCAAGTCTTCGACTTTATTGCTGGAACAAGCACTGGAGGCATTCTTGCTCTTGCAGTAGCAACTGGTATGTATGCTTTCCATTTTATATAACAGTAGAATGTTAAAAATCTGAACGCACATTTCAAAGCCCTCTTAGCTAAAAATCAATGATTTTTCAAAATCAGTTTAAATTCGGTTTTCCTTTCATAGGTTGGGAAGTTGAATTTGGAAGTAATTGTTGGAAAGCTAAAATTTTTTTGAATCTATTTCATATGAATCTGTAATGAATAACCTATATTTTCCCCCTCCTACAAAGTCAACTTAGTCAGCGTCTAAATTAGTAACAAAAAAAAAAAAAAAAAAAAAAAAACCACCTGTTTTTTCATTAATGCTGCTATGACTCAAAAATATCTCGTAAAAAGACCGTACAAACATAGTAAGAAGTAATCTGTAGAGACTGAAATTCGAAACAAAATGAGTACTTACAACTAAATATCTTTGTTAATTATTACGCTCACAACTGAATTTCAAAGTTGAACTTGGATGGCTAATATCACTTCAACCCAGAAAGTACATTTCCCACTCCCATCCTTCCTCCCTGAGACCTCCACGAGGAAAGTAGGGCCTTACACTAAAAACATAGTGGTGCATTTCGTCATACAGAACCAGCTACACAGCCATGTGATCACCAGGTTGAGATATTAGAGGTTGCTTAAAACAATTTATTTCATTACAATGTAATAAAAAGAAAAAAGATCCAATATTTATACAGAACTCAATATATGGCTTATAAGGAAACGCAAACTACTGATATTTTAATTTCAAGTAGAATTATCCACAAAAAAATTATTGATTTGAAGTAGAAAATAATTATATTTAAGGTACGAAAAAAAAAAAATCTTGCTTTCTTTTGTTGAAGCAAATCAATTTGTACAATCTCCAGTAGAAACTGGTCAGTTGGAAACACTCGGAATTGCCTATCTTCAAAAGTGAAAATTTGGAAAACATGACTGCAAATTGAAAAACCTTTTGGCTTATGAATATATTACATAAATTGGTTATAAACTCTTTTTTTAAGTGAGAATGAGTAACATATTTGTAAAATGTGCACTATTGTATCCTTCTTTTTCTCAAATGAAATAAGTTTATCAAAATTAATTATACAGTATAATACAAGTATTGCATTAAATTTTTGTTTCTTCATAAACTGCTTCACCGACAAAATTTTTTATACTTAAGTATATTTGAAAAATATGCAGTAAATATTTGACGTGGTAAAATATTTCGAAAATTTTTGATTCATTTAGGAAAAACCATGAGAGAGTGCCGTTGCCTGTATTTTCGGCTGAAAGATAAAGTATTTGTTGGTAGACGGCCATATAATGCTGAGTTGTTAGAAGGATTCCTGAAAAAAGAATTTGGAGAATCCACTCTTATGGGCGATATTTCAAGTCCTAAGTATGTTGATAAATTTTACCTTAGAAACCATGTATTTATTAAGCAACAATTTACGTCTTCTACGGCAGGGCTACATGCAATGCACCACCACCAGCTCAGTTTTGTCATCCAGAGACTGCATGTTTGTTCTCATTGAGACTCATTAGTCTGGCTTAGACAATAACCAAGCTGAAGGCAGATATCATCTTGTAGAAGCTAAGAGTGACAAACATACTGGTAGCTAATGTTAAATACCATACTAGCTTGAGAAACTGCAGCAATGGTACCAGGAGAGCCCCAATTTGAGGTCACCGTAACCTTCCAATAATTTCTGTATTCGGCAAATTTTGCTGACGATTGGGCAATTTGAAGACAATATTGCAACATTGAGAATATTTGTTCTTTTTAGTTTTTAGAATTGTTTTTTGAAAGATGCCTTATGTTTTTTCTTACTAAATGTTATGCATGTACAATACACTGAAGTGACAAAAGTCATGGGATAGCAATATGCAAATTTTCAGATGGCAGTAGCATCGCATAGAACAGGTATAAATGCGCAGTGCTTTTACAGAGCTTTCATTTCTGTTCAAGTTATTCATGTGAAGAGGTTTTAACGTGATGATGACCGCACGACGTGAATTAACAGACTTTGAACGCGGAATGTTAGTTGGAGCTAGACGCATGGGTTATGCCATTTCGGAAATCGTTAGAGAATTCAACATTCCCAGATCCACTGTGTCAAGAGTGTGCCGAGAGTATGAAATTTCAGGCATAACATCCCACCATGGACAGCGCAGTGGTCGACCGCCTGCACTTAAAGATCGAGACCGGCGACGTCTGCAAAGAGTCGTAAATTCTAACAGACAAGCAACACTGCGTCAAATCACCGTAGAAATCAATGTGGGACGTACAATGGACGTGTCTGCTAGAACTGTGCGGAGAAATTTGGATTTCTTGGGCTATTCCAGCAGAAGACCGACTCGAGTGCCTTTACTGACAGAACGACATCGCTTGCAGCGACTCTCGTGGGCACGTGAGCATATCGGTTGGTCCCTAGATGAATGGAAAACCGTGGCCTGGTCCGATGAGTCACGATTTCAGCTGGTAAGAGCCGATGGTAGGGTTCGAGTGTGGCGCAGACCCCACGAAGCCATGGACCCAAACTGTCAGCAAGGCACTGTTCAAGCTGGTGGTGGCTCCGTAATGGTGTGGGCTGTTTTTTCATGGCATGGACTTGGTCCTCTAGTGCGACTGGACCGAACATTGACTGGAAATGCTTATGTGCAGCTACTTGGAGATCACTTGCAGCCATTCATGGACTTCATGTACCCAAACAACGATGGGATTTTTATGGATGACAATGCGCCATGTCACCGGGCCACAACTGTTCGCAATTGGTTTGAAGAAAATTCTGGACAATTCCAACGAATGATTTGGCCACCTAGATCGCCCGACATGAATCCCATTGAGCATTTATGGGACACCATCGAGAGGTCTGTTCGTGCCCAAAATCCTGCCCCATCAACGCTTTCACAATTATGGACGTCTATCGAGACAGCATGGCTCAATATTCCTGCAGAAGACTTCCAACGACTTGTTGAGTCCATGCCACGTCGAGTTGTTGCACTTCGCCGGGCAAAAGGAGGGCCGACACGATATTAAGAGGTATCCCATGACTTTTGTCACTTCAGTGTATATGTGCATGCTTGTATTTTATCATTCGGTAAAATTGGAACTTCATTCGACAAATTGATGATTTTCCCCCTCCCAAAAGTTTTAGTTTGGAGTACCCCTGAATGGTACGGCTCAACTTCTAAATTGAAAGTAAAGCTTGGGTATTAAGCTGTAAGTTGCCGTCCATAAGCATTGGCTTAGCCAATACTACATGCAATACAGCACCAGCACTGGTAGCTTCTATAAGATGATTGCTTCCTCCAGCTCGGTTACCATCTAAGCATAAGACTGATGAATCCTAATGAAGACGAAACTGCAGTCTCTGAATGACATAATCAAGTTGCTGGAGTATTACGTGTAGTTCGGCCTTAGCCCTGGCTTAGGGGCGAAAACTTACTGCTTAATACCCGAGCTTAGCCTTCAGTTTACGAGTGGGCCCGTACCATTGCTGCTGTCTTTCCCTGATGTGCTAATTTTATATTAGCCACCAGTTTGTTAGGTACTCTTAGTTTCTATAAGATGATTTCTGCTTCCAGTTTAGTCTGTCTAAGCCAGACTGATGAGTCCTAATGATTACAAAACTGCTGGTGGTGTATTGTATACGTTTATTTTTTAAATGCTATTCAGGTCACCTTAAAGCATAAAATGAGCTATAAAATACAAATTAAATTTTTCAGACTTATGGTTACAGCAACAAGAAGTGACAGGAAGCCTACAGTTTTGCACATTTTCCGTAATTATGAATCTCCTTTAGAAATTTTGAACCACGTTGAAATGGATGTCCTCTTAAACCAACCAGTGCCAAATTCTAGAGGTGAGCTATAATATTTTTTTTTAATATAATTATTAGTTGTTTATCCAGCTTGTATGAACAAAATTTCGCTATAGCAGTATGGAAAAGTGTTTTTTAAGTTGTTCTCACGTTTATGTTACTTTTTATGCATGTTTTTTTTAACTGTTGACATTTTAAAAGAAAATTTAAAGTGCCATCTGTATCTTGTTAACAAATACTTTTTCATTTGTCTTGTAAACTTTTTTTTGGATCACCCCTCATATTTTTTGTTATTCAGTGACTTTGAAAATTTTAAACTTAAAAGTTGGGAGCTTAATGTACTAAGACTTAATTTTAGGAAAAGCTCCTTAAAAACTTGTTGGTGGATTGTAGCATCAATTCCACTTTTAAGTAGTGAAGGAATGTGGGACAAAGTGAAATAGTCAAAATAACTTACTTATTCCAAAATGAACAAATTTTAAATTGCTCTAAAAATTATTGTGCATGTAGACTGAATAATGTGTTTAGCAAAACAATTTGCGTTGAAACAATATTTTTCATTTTTGCAGTTTTTTTGTACTTTCAAAAAAAAAGCGGGGAACTGTCCCCTCAAAGAGCCATGAGGCAAAGGGTAAAAATTAAATATATTTTGTGATGAATTATATGCTATTTGATTATTAAGCGTGTTTATCAAATGAATGTGTAAAAAAACAGATAAATGAAATAATACTGAAATAATAAATGAATAAATATATACAATGGCTTAATTAATCATTGTATGAGAAAAAATGAGGAAGTGAATAAAACAGTGAATGAATAAGAAAATAGTTGAATGAATAAAGAATGCAAATGAATTACCAAATGAAGAAATACGTAAGTGATTTAATAAAAGAATGAATAGGTTAACAAAATGAACTATTTCACTTTAACCCGTCTGCACTTGACAAATTGCATTAAACATTTAAACTAAAAACATGCTTAATAGGAACTAAATAAGTTCATCTGTAGATCTGAATTAATGCTTAAAATAATAATCGTAAGAACTTTACCATTCTATAATAAGGAATATTTTTGATAAACCATGGACATTATAATATATCTTTCAAATTTTGAAAGGTACTTGTATTGTTTTTTTGGTTGATCTTTAGAGCTATTTATTTTTTGACTAAAATCAAATTTATATTTAGGAATCTGTTTCAGATATTGCTTATATAAATGGCACTGCAAACTGAATATTTTACCATTTCTCTTTGCCCCACATTCCCCTGCTATAACTTTACATTGTGTCCTTTCTAAGTTATAAATTTTTAAGTCTCAAGGCATAACAAATTTTCTTACAGAAATTCCTATTTGGAAGGTAGCTCGTGCCAGTGGGGCTGCTCCCACATATTTTGCTGCATCAGATAACTTCATTGATGGAGGACTCATCTCTAACAACCCTACACTCGATGCTCTTACGGAGATTCATCAACGGAACAAAGCATTTAAGGCTGTGGTAGGTTTGAAAAATAAGTCATACTCATTGGTGCAGAATGATTACGAACTATGCTAGTCAAAAGAAAATTAAGAAAATTTGCATATTTTTTAAATTGCATGAAAAAAATTTAACTGAAGTTAAAATCACTGGTTCTAGATAAAAATACATATTTTATACAGCAAATACATAAACATACATCTGTGTGTAATCAAAACCAGCAGAAAAACAGGCCTTATAAACACATCCGGGTGTGATGAATTTCTTTCGCTTGCACACCTCAGCAAATTTCTTGGTGTTATCCTGCAGCGATCCGTAAAATTCACATCGGAGCAGTAAAAATGCATGATAGAGTGGGATTTAAAACAACCTTTTTTCGGAAGTTCAAGGGATACAGGATTAAAAAGGTGCTAAATGGTTTCAAACTAATGTGCGTGAAATTTTATTACATTCTGATGTCTTTTTGCTGCTGGATTGATTTTGAAGTTTTGACCCATTTACCAAGGATATTCCATATAGTATTGCACCAATAATAAATGGTATGTTGTTTACATATGAACAATAAAAATTATCTATTCTGTGTTCGTATTTGCTGGAGTACTTGATAGGAGTTCATCGTGACCTCCCAGAATTGTCCTTTTTCGGCATATTTTGTCTAACCACGTAGCAAATTCGGAGACAACATTCTTAAATTGCAAAGTGTGGCATAGACATTTTTTGATTTTCTTCATTTGTTTTTTGTGAATTGCGTCACGAGGTAACTATTTTCAATTTTTGAATCTACCAAAAATGTTTGTTTACTCGGCAAAAGTTATCTAACTTTGAAGCTGTGCAGTGCTTTTTTAACAAAATGACTAAAAGCTGCATTTCAGTGCGCTATAATTCTTTACAGAAACACCACCCCTTAGTCATGTTTATATTTATTGATTGTAATATATCCGGTGATGATGATTCCATATTTATTTAGGTTGTGGATTGTTGCTTTATTCAGTTTTGCGACCTCAAAGTATGGATTTTAATTCATTTTCGCACAATTTCAACCTGCATTATTTCAGCCAAAATTCACCATCACGAAATAAATTTAGCACATTCTGAAAATTGTACACTATGAAGACTAACACTGTGAAGAAAAAAGATAAAACACTATGAAGAAAATATGTTGGACAGAATTTGCTTGAGGTTTTTGTTTTGTTTTTATAGGAAAAAAAAACTGATATTTTTCAAATTTTTAAAATTAGTGGAGTTTTTTTATTTGTTAAACTGAAAATGGCATCACAAGGAAAGAGTAATTTTTATATATTGTAATACCTACGTAGGTGTAAAATAACGTAAAAAAGAAAGTTGCTTGGAGTCTCTTCTAGTTTTCAAGGTATATTTTTATTTTTATTTAGCTCTTTTTTATGCGTTTGCTCTTATGCAAAATGTGTCCAGTATATAGGTTAGATCTGCTGAAACTTAAAGGATATAGTGACAATGTATATATATGTATATATATGTGCATAGACAAAGAGACTAACACTTAGTTTTGTCTGAATTTTTAGTTTTTTTATTGCAATTTACTGCAAGAACAATAAATCATTACTGAAAGAATTTTTGAATGCATTAGTCATTGATAGCAATATTACTAGCTATCAATGACTAGAAATATTGGAAAAAATAAATACTGTGAGATATTTTCAGGGTCCCTACTGGGAGGTTACAGGAGGCCACTGTGACCTCCCAAAAAACAACCCTCTTGTGAAATAAATCCCGCCACAAAAACCTTAAACTCTTTCTGCAAAAATTAGCGTCTTCATTTTAAATTCCAAAACCCTCATCCTTATCTAGTTTTCCTGCCAAATTTGGGCCAAACTATCATATTTCCTTGTTTTCTTCTTTCATCTCACGAACTTCCGCTAAAATCTATCATAACTGCCAACTCCTCATCAGCATGAATAGTTCCTTAAAATTGTTTTCTGTCTTGCTAGGCGTGACTCTTTGTAAAGTGAAGTCGTAGTTGCTTAATGAGCAAAAATCTTCCCACCTATCAGGACTAAAGAC
The DNA here is from genome assembly GCA_038373865.1 of Uloborus plumipes. NCBI lineage: Eukaryota > Metazoa > Arthropoda > Arachnida > Araneae > Uloboridae > Uloborus > Uloborus plumipes. Next base: position 37,371 of record JAXGGA010006090.1, read on the forward strand.
AATTCGAAGAAGCTGTCCATACTGATGAGGAGTTGGCAGTGGGGGTAGATTTTAGCGGAAGTTGGTTAGATGAAAGAAGAAAACAAGGGAATATGGTAGTTTGGCACAAACTTGGCGTGAAAATTAGATATCATACCTTCTTAAGGCTGAGGGTTTTGGAATTTAGGATGAAGATGCTTTTTTCTGCGGGAAAGAGTTTAAGATGTTCTTGGTGGGGATTTTTTTATAACAGGGTTGTTTTTGGGGAAATACATATGTACATATTTTTTACTATTGTCATAGATTACCATTAAGTTTTGCCGTTGATGTTTTATGGAATCTAATTATTTTATTGTTTAAAGTGTTTTTTAATAGTAGGGCCATTTCACAGTATTTGGATGTTGCGGACTCTACATTTCACAAAGTTCAAACATCAATATTTGGAACATAAAGATGAAAAAGTTAATTCTTTTTTTGCTAGTGTAGAAGTACTACCAACGCACAAACTCAAAATAAAAGGAAGTGCTAATTCAACTGTAAATTAATTAATTATGGCAAAAAAAGTGTTGTGTTGCGGACTCTACACACAAAAGTACAAAAAAAAAAAAAAAAGATCAAGATTAAGTGCTAATCCCTCTGAATCTATTTATCCCATGTTATCAATGCTGGTTTTTTTTAAACACTGACACAAAAAAGTTGCTTGGAGTACAAAAATTTAATTTTTAAAATGAAAAATTGAAAAAATAGAGAAAAAAAACTTCACATACACAGTAAAATGCCTTGCGTTGCAGACTACAAAATGTACCAATTGACTTTTGCCATAACACTTTTGATTTAAATTGGTTTTACTAGGAAAAAATAATGAAAGATCTTTAGATTTACATTTGTTTTACAAGAAAAAACAAGTTATTAAAGATTTAGAAATAATCTTTTTACAAGGAAAAAAAATTGAAGTCTTTCAATAAAGGAAGAAATACTGTCTGCTATTTCTTTACTGTGAGCAAAAAATCTACCGATGGGTGCTGGAACTCCTGGAAGTTTCATAAAGTATCCTGTGACAGGAACTGTTTCCTTTTCTTTTTTTGTTTGAATTTGTTGCTACCTACTGGCTGAAACACAAATTTAACTTTAATAGATTTCTTTAAATATTCATTAGTTATTTCTCCTGCCCACCATTGGTCACTAAATAGGACAGCAAGCCATTCACCTTTTTGAAGAGACTGCTTGTGGTGTGATAAAGTGATTTTATCTTGATTCAGCTCCTTATTTAATAAAGACATTATCTACTTGTTTCGAGTCAGCATATGCGGAGTTAACACTGCATATCACTTTTTGCACATGAATTCTAAAGTGGTACATTTTCCTAGTTTGCAGAATGCCCTCACATTAGTTATATCTCTGCTTGACATTCTGCCCCCCCCCCCCCAAAAAAAAACTATAATGATAAATAAAAGCAAAAAGAAAGTAAAAACACACAAACATTCAAATAAATAAATAGCTAAAGTTAAGTGTAGAGTCCAGCACGTTTTTGTAGAGTCCAGCACACTTTTTAAACTGCCACTCATATGATTTTTTAAAGATTTATATGCAATTTTTTTGCATAATTATGTTGAATGGTGTATAAACTTAGAAAATAAAAATATTTATTGAGCTGTGTTTATTAAGAGCCACTAAAACAAAACTTTTTCATGTTTTTTTGTGCTGGACTCTACAGGTACATATTTCTGAATTCCAAACACAAACAAAAATTTATATTTGAAACTCAAAAAGTATGTAAGTGACTACATACTCTTTCTATTTTCCCATTTCAAGTAAAAAATTGCTTGTAAAATGGTTCCTTTGTCATATATGGAAGATTTTATGGAATTTTTAGCTGTAGAGTCCGCAACATGACTTTTACCAATTTTCAGATTAAATACTGAATATCTCTATAAATATCCAAACAAATTCAAAACAATCAAAATATTCTCATAATTTAAACATTTAACTTCAGATATTTATTGCAAAAAATTATACCCAATAAGTTTTGTTGCGGACACTTTTTGGACAAAATACTGTGAAATGGCCCAGTAGCCAATAATCAGTAGATTCACTAATGACTGGGTTTTTTAGCAGTTTACCTGCACTTCATTTTGAGCAGGCATCATCAATATTTCAAAAGAAATATCTTTACAATTGTATGATTTCTTACTGTTGAAAATATTGTGCTGAAATAAAAAAATATATTTCTTTAGGGTAAAGAAGATCAGATTTGTGAGGTAAATGTAGTTGTCTCCATGGGAACTGGAAAACCCCCTGTAGTACCTATAAGTAGCATCAGTATCGATTGGCCAGATTCTGTTGGAGGAGCTGTTAAAATTGCCTTTGGGTTCACTAATTTGGTGGAATTGTTGATAGATCAGGTAATTGATAAACTTTGGCATTTATTATCAAAACAGTTCAACCTAGTTTTTAAAATGTGACAGGAGAGATAAAATATATTTTAGGTTATGCCCACTTAATTTTTCTAAAGGTGTATGACCTTTGGTGTATGACTTGATTTTTGTTCAACTTTTTGAATCAGTGTTAATTGTGTAATTATTTATAGCTAAAATAATTTAAATTAAGCTGGTTTTGAAATAAATATCCCCTCCCCTCCTTTTTTTTTCATTTTCCTTTCAAATTTTAACTAAATCATGTAGTATCTCAGTATTATGCCATATAGTTAGCCTGTAAAATTAAAAAAAGTCGAGTCCATTAGGCAATTTGTTATGTTGTTCATGTTACTGTGTATTTTTATAATGACTGGTCTTCTGTAGAAACATGGATTGAGCTGGTTTAGAAATAAAAGCAGTTTTTAGCACTGATTTTCAACCTGTCACTTTGAGAGTGAATGTACATTGCATTGCTATACTAAACCAAAGGGTTAAAGCAAAAATTCATAACTTCGGCGATTTCTATTCTATCAAAGTTTTTATACTAGAATGTTCAGAATAGCTTGTAGAATGAGGGAAAAAAATGCATTGAGGAATATGTTTATCGAATAGTGCAATTGCTCAGTATATAATTAGTTTAGTTCATTTTTAAGTTCTGAAACAATTAAATATTGTTTTGTTATAAATTTTTATTGATTAATTTTAAGTTCTTTGGTAACTGACGATTTTGCCGGAATTTATTTGTATATTTATTTATTACGAATTGTGTATTTGCATTTATTTGTGTATAAACCTAATTTTAAATACTTGAATTCATAAAACATTTCAGTAAACTGTCTCATTTCATTCTAAATAAGGATGCTGTTTAAAATTTTTTATCAGAATTTTGTACTTATTAAAATATTTCGGGAAAATTTCAAATTATCACACATTAAAATTTTTGATTTATGCCAAATTCTTTGTTTACTTAATCACAGGCTTTAAAACCATTGTACTCACATTTTCACCTAATTTTCAGTTTTAAGTTTTGCATTGTGGTAAAATCATTTTATCAAAAATTACTGTATAATTCTTTTAGAAATATTTTATACCATCTATTTTAGTTATAAAAAATTTTAAGAGTGTGCATGACTGAATAAAGTATAATTTCTTCGAGTTCATTATTTGTTGCTTTTTTGTTGAAATACAAAATCAAGTTTTTTCTTCTCTCTCTCTTTCTTTCTTGCTTTTTCATATATTTAATCAGTTTTTAATTGAAATTTTTACTTTTATGCTAATTTTTGGGAATTTTGTATAAAATGCATTATTATATCTAGTATTAATTACTTTTCTGAAGAGAAAAGTAACCTTGCCTCCAAGGGTGCCTGGTACCTAACTTTTATGGAGGAGAAAATAATTAATTTATAGAATAAACTCAGAATTTTATTGAATGATTAAGAAGTAAATAAATAGAATACATGCATGGGGGCATACTTACCTACATCGACAAAAAAAGACATAAAGCTTCATGAAAAAAAAATTAAATTAAAGAAAAATGAAAAAAAATTAATTTCAGCCTTGCAATATTGTCTCATTGCTCTCAAATTTCATCAGTCAATTTTGGTCAGATAAGAACTTTTCGAGAAGTCAAAGTGACCTCCCGGAACCTCCACTTGGGGTGAACCTGCTTGCCCCCTCCCCCCCTAAAGTGAGTCCTGGCTACCCTCTTGCATGGCAGAATGAATATAAAGTGGTGTAGTATTACAAAACCACATAAATCTTGGTCCATTCATATTTATCATTGGATGTAACAAGCAAAAACTTGTCTTCATCTTCCACATATATTTCCAATTCTCTGCATGACATTTAAACTGATTTTTTTTTTCCAAAATATCTAACAAGAAATAATGTAAAAAACATTCAGCATGTACTCAAATTTTCTAATTTTAATTTTATTCTTAAACAGGTAACTCATACTGATCATCATGTGATATCACGTTCTCGTGCCATGTGTGATATGTTGAATATTCCGTATTTCCGTTTAAACCCACAACTGACACAAGAAGTCGCTTTGAATGCCACCGACCCAAAAATTCTAGTCAAAATGCTTTGGGAAACCACTGCATATGTTCGAAACTTGGGTGAAAAACTTGTACAGTTGAAAAGTTTGCTTGTGCCTTAAAGTGTAAAATTTATGTGTGAAATTCATTTCTATTTTATTAATGTTATTTATTGAAAACTATTTTTCTTTTTAAACTTTTATAAGTGAGCTTCAAATGAATTACTTTGTTTATGAATATATGAAATATATATATAAATAATTTATTTATAATGTTCACACACATGTGTTAACCTTTTTACATTTAGCTGAAATCATTTAAATTTAGTTTACCAGTTTTTTATAACAATTTTTCTAGTAATTTATAAAGAACAGATTTTAAGACTGAAGTATAAACATCCCATTGTCTTCACTAGATCTATTAGATTAACCTTATCAGGCTTTTAAAATATCATTTTAACGTCAATCCAATGCAGATGAGACCAGATTAAGCAGGCTGCAAATTTTTTCACAACAAAATATTTTTCAAAATTCCCTTAACTTATCGTGCATTTTTTACTGTAAGATACTGTAAGGTAGTTAAACTATCATACAAAAATGAACACAGCTTAGATACTAATTCTTGTCGTTTTTCAGACAAATTTCAAAATTCTGATATTTCAAATATTTTAAGAAAGAAAATTGCATAAAAAATACTGAAAATGTATCCACACAAAATGTGTCCTTGAAACTGTTTTACTAGTGTATCTTTTAAGGTTATAAGAAACCGCATGAATCACCAAACCAAACATTTATTAAGTAATTCTCAAAATTTGTCATTTAAAGCCAACTGTATATCCTGTATTAAATACTAACCTTATTTTAAAATCCCAAATACTCTGGCACACATCTCTGTACTAAGCAAATGCTGAATAAATAAGAAATTAATGTTTAAAGTAGATACTGCCATTTCTTGTACGTTTTTATTTATTTGTATATTTGTATCCAAACTTCTTTTTGCCCTCAAATAAAAACCATTTGAGAGGGGGGAGCGTACACGGAAGTTTTAAACAAGGTACACATTTATGCTAGAATTTTTTCTTTTCCTGTTATGACAACTATAACAATTTTTGTTGCTTAGGTTCTATTCTGTGAATTATTTCATAAAGTTATTCATTGTTCTTCCTGTACATTCAAAAAACTTTTTGCAGTCTAATTCTTATTTGTTACAAAAAGTGATTATTATCCGAAAGATTTGTCATTTGTTTTCTGTCATTCATGCAAGCATTAGTTCAATTTTAGTAAAAATATGTTTCTAATGTTTAATTTACTATTGTTATTTTAATATAGCATATGAAGAGTCAATCATTTTTCCAAATGTATATATTGTTACTTCTATACACAAATTTTATAAAGTTACTGAAAGATTGTTTCCCCTTGAACATTTGTTTTTTAAGGACGTGATTTTATGCATGGAATACTTTTGTACAATGGTGCTAACTTTTGAGAAGAAAATATTCTCAGCGAAAAATGTTGTATTGGTTTACTTGAGAAGTAGCTCATTATTTAGAGAAAAACAAAGAAATCATCAAAATCATCACTGCATTTACATTTCATAAACACTTTACACGTAATATAATCCTTTTCTCTTGATTTTCATTAGAAAGGGATGCTAAAATAAGTCAGTTAAAGAAATGTTCGTAGAAGATGTTTTAAAAAACATAAAATTTGAGTAAACATTTTTAAAGTTACATAATTATTTTACGCTACACGAGTTATTGTGACCCGAATTCATAAGTCCACGAAATTGCGATAAAAACGTCTAAGCAGTGCTTAACATATGTTTCATTTTCGTTATCATTTCCCTTTCACTTCCCTAGAGCAGGGTCAGCAATCTGGTATGCAGCTGGCTGTGTAAAATCATACTTATGCCTCCTGAGTAATTAAACAGTATTGAAAAATTAGCTGCAAAATTGCTGTTGCCAAAAAAATTTTAACAATTCCAATTACACCTCAAAAAGTGTTGCAGACCATGAAATAGTACATGGTGTATCAAAACTTTTTTTTGAAAGATCAAAATTTCAAGTTGATAAAAAGTTGCCCATAGAGACTCAACATATAACACAAAAAAAATTGTTCAAATCAAGAAATCAATTTTTTTTCTACATTTTTTAAAACTTTTTTTTTTTTTTTTCAAGTTGACGTGTGCACAGGTTTGCCACAGGCTACTTAAATGTGATTTTTTGCCACTAACTGACTTTGGAGACTTATCAAGAAAAACAGGCTAAAATTTTCTCAAGCTACTCTTTTTTGAAATTTTTAGGCTACTTTTTCATTGCATTTTGCCTGTGACAACCCTACGAAGTAAACAATGAAGTAGGATATTTTTGTTATCCTGCAGTATTTAGGTTTCCTTCATAGTACTTCAAAATAAGAATGTTTACAGGTTGAAGTTAAAATTTTTTCACTAGGAATAATTATTTCTAATTTTGTTTATTAACATATTGTATAAAATTTGAAAAAGAAAAAGTACAAAATAATTCTTTAAATATTATTTTAATTTTATTGCCTTGCTGCGTAATATTACAAAGATTGAAAATGAAAACTCATCACAAAAACTTTTGTTGGTGTTCTGTATATGTATTATGTTTTTTCATGTAAGAGAAAGCTATTTCAGTTATTAATTTTTCCAACAACTCTAAAAGGATGCATGAATTTTGTAGGCGTCCTTTTTTGCCTAAAACAAATGTGGGCATTTAGAATTTATACATAACATTTTTATTAACTTTAAATAATGTTTTGACTTAATATACAAATTTCTTTATGGTATTTATAAAAATGAAAACTGTAAGGCAATGACATTTTAAATGACGAAAACTGACATTTTTCCTCAGCATTCTTTATAAACAATTCATTCTGTTTACCATTGTATTTTGCATAAAATTAAGCAATGTACTTATTTATATTAAAATGTTATTATCTAAAGCGGTACAAAGTATTAATAAAAAAATATATATATTTGTAAAAGTCTATGAAGAGTTAATTTTGGCAATATAAAGTCATGTAACCTATTCATTCAATTCTTTTGCATGCTGCTATTAATTTACAATCGTTAATTTTTTAAACTTTTATCCTCGTGCAAATGCCATATTTTGTTTTTTTATTCTTAAAAAAATCCAATTTTTACTTTGTAACAAGACTGTAAAATAAATCTTAAACAATCAACATAATATTTACTCATTTCCAAACATCAATTTCAACAAAATTTTTTTTAACATAAATATTTTGTACATTTTTAGCAAAAATTATGTTTAAAAAATACTATTACAGTTCAGCCTTGTTAATTAAATATGCTTAAAACGAACTACATTTTCATTTCTTGCCTTATTAGTTTGTTGTGTATTGTTCATCAGATGTGACGAACTACGGTTAAAATGATCTGATTTTAAAGGTCCTTTGTAGTTTGTCTTCACCAGGTATGCCTGTATTTCGTTTAAGCTCTGTCAAAAAGCCTACAAATGTATTGCACTCATAGGGTAAGTCTTGCTGTGGGCAATAAGCAGTCATAATGCATTGAAGAAAGTCGGGGAAAACCATAAATAACCTCGAATAATTAAATAAACTCTCTCCGAATCCACTTTCTTCGATTTTTTCGAACTTAATTAGCCGTTTCACAGAAAATAAAAATGCTTGGAAGGGGGAAAAAAATATTTAGAAAAGTAACTTCAAAACTTGTACCTCGATACAATACAGTAAAATAAAAACTAGATTTGGAAGTATACTGTATCAGAGTCGGTTAATGTTTCTTACATAGAGCTTGATTGTTACTGCAGTCAAGCCACATTGACACTAACTTGCTGAGCACAAAATTTGGTCTAATATGCAATAATAATGTTCCCCATTCTTATCAGATGTAGCTAAATATTAATGATAATTAAACCATTTAAGACCGAAGTGTTTTGTACGAAATTCGGTTCAAGACGAAAAACCAATTTTTTAAATTTCACAAAAAGAAAGGAAAACCCACAATTGTTTTACGTGAAATTTCCCCTTAAATTCTGATATGTTTGAAAGAAAGTACGATAATAGATATTTTTGTGAAAGCATGTTATTATATTAGCATATAATTACATAACTTGATTGTTGAAATTATTGAAGCAAAAATCTGAAAAAGTTTTTTCTATTTTTCTATTCTGAAAAAAATTTTGTTTGATATTAGTTTATTTGACTTAAAAAAAAAAAAAAAAAAAAAAAAGAATCAATTTCAAATCAATTTTATGATTATAGTTTTATTTCTGTTGGTTAAAGTTTTGATTTATTTTTTTCCTTCTGTTTGCTGTTGCTGCATAATAAAAAAAGTTTCTGAAAAAAATGTTGTGCAATTCCACCACTGCAGACTTTCACACATAACTTTAAACACACACAAATAGAATTCAATTCAATAAAAACCTGCATTTTTTTTCTCTTGTATAATTCAATGTTATTTATGCTATCCTAAATTTTGGTGTGGATTACTTGATTAAGAAAAATTACAAAATGTTTAAAATTTTACTGTTATGTCCGTAACGGTGAAATGGTCCTGTTCAAATATTTTCAAAATCTGTGAAAATATTTTAAATAAATTTAAAAAAATGTAAAAAGCACGAATTTTCAAAAGCAATGGCAGACGCGTTCTTGGCATACTAAGTTGGCTCCTTATAATTTAGGTATGACGAACTTTGTTGATTAGTGTGCCAGTGAAATTAAGGTTTATTATTTTCAGGTGTCCCGTGAGTCAATTGTTTATAGTTCTTAAAAGTGAGTTTTAAATCTTACTTTAATTTCAAATTATTGAGTTATATTTTCAAACTAGATTTAATTTTCTCCATTAATTTGCACCAAATGTAAATTGAATTAACAGTATTTAAAACTATTTTAGTTTAATATTAAGATAAGGGAAAGCCGCACCTGTAATTCATACAATTTTGTAAATAAAAATCTACAAATTTGCAGTTTTTAATGTGTTACGCAGTGGGCACAGGTTTTTAGAAACTTTTAACTTGGATTAACACAACCCTAACTGATCCAAACATTAAAAAATCAGAACTACATCATGCTTTGTGATTTTAATGTCAAATATAACTAGATTAATACATGAATCCTGTTTTGTTTGAGCATAACCTGCTATATGTTACATATTTCTGATTTATGTGACTCTACAACAAATTCATGTCACTCAGTTTCGATTTCAGTTTCTTATAAGATATAAATTTTTCCCAATATGGCCATTTTTCAAAAAATAAAGTCTCGAGCTAAACTGGTTTTTAACTTGGTTTATTATTTACAAGCAGTAAAAATATTAATTGATCGGTAGAAATAATTTCTTTACATAATTTCTCTGTGGTGCTTGAAAGAAAGTGATTTGTACTTTGCAGGATTGTTTTTTTACTTATGCCCGATTTTACATTGTAGTTTTAGTCAAAGCTAAAAATGAAATTAATGTTTGGGTGGGTAGAAAACACTCCTAAATAAGGAAAAATAATGGGTAAAGGTAAATTTTAAATTTTTTACAACAACAAACACTGCTGCTCATGTAGCATACACCACTGTCTAGAAATTTTATTACTCACTGTACCAATGAAAAAGAAAAGAAAAAAAGAGCAATTTTTTCAATTTCGCAAAAGAAGGAATCCACCTAGCTACCATAGATTCTAGGGCTTTGGAGTCAGAGGGAAAATGGATCTGGAATTTTACAGCGATTGACTCCCACTCCCTGGTCTATGGGGAAAATTATCAACCCTACCTTTTGAAATTCTAAAGCTCTCGATTCCGCAGCCCTGGTAAATTTTTGAACCAGCATATTTGTTGCCAACATAAATTATTAGTATATGTAATATTGATATACTGCAATATGAACTACAGTTAAATGTTCAAGAAAAATATTCAAATAATCTAATAAAAAATACTTCAAAGTCAAAATTCACATTTAAATACAAGTTAAGGCAAGATTTTATTCAGAATTTCATATTTAAAAAATATTTTCATATTCATATAAAACTAGTCATTGCATTCTTTTCTGCCTAAGAGCAAAATTTTAAAATAAATAATGATTAAAAACGGTAATCTTCTACATTCATTGTTCCTGGCCATGCAGACCGAGTAGCACCATCCATATCTCGAGCTACGCGATTAGTATCTAGCAATCTATGATTCCTTCCACCAATTTTGGCATTGCATTCATAACACTTCCCTTCTTCCATAGCTCCACCACATTCAGTAATGCAATACACATGTCCGTTCGGACATTGATACCAATGACCTACTGATAAACCCATCGCTTTCAAAATTGATTTTTTCTCTACTTCAGATATATTTAGGACCGCAGTACCCCAGGAATTGCACAATTTATCCAACTCTGACGAGAAAATATTTTCATCAGCTTTCCGAAAAGCTTTATAATTCAAAAGGCATTGAACTATAATACTAACATGAGGGTTGGCTAACATAGCAGAATTTTTACATCTGTCACGAATAAATTTTATAAATATTCTTATTAATGTAAGACGATGGACTTCCCAATTCAAGTCTTCCAGCTGTTGATCAGATGCATTTAGATATTCAACAGCTATGAAACTATGAAGCCATTTTTTTGTTTCGTTAACATAATTTATTAATGGTTGGCAACACTTAATTTCATCAATTGTTTTCAAACAAAAGGATAAAGAACCATCATGTGTAACATCAATTAATTTTGTAATTATCTTAATAATATTTTCCATAACTGTTATTTCTTGAATACTTCTACTTTTTCCAGATAATAAAACCTTCTTCAGAGGCGGACATATTTTAAAAACTTCAGGGCCTGTACTGTTGAGTAGGTGTTTTTGCAGTTGAATATTTTTGTTTTTGTCTCCATAAGTTATACGTTTTACCTTTTCTAAGTCAGTGAGGCATTTTTTTACTACATCTCCAAACCGCAAATTTTTTCGTATTACAGTTTTGCAAGTAGGACAAAATTTCATCTGAATTTCATAATTATCTTCTTTGTCTCTCATCCAGTGAGAGAGACCTTCTGACTCAAAGTAGTGACCGCAATCTTCAAGAACTATATATCTAGCATCATCTTCGTCTTCAAAACCAAAAAAGATAGATTTCACTTTTTTTTCATCACAAATTCTGCAATCATTTGGGCATGGTTCACCGCAGTATCCAATGCATGGATGATTGCACTTCAATAATTTTTCACAAGGGGCATTACAAGAATCACGGTTACACAATTCGCCACAAGGATGCTCACAGGTGTAATGATTACAGGACCAAGCACATTGTTCAGTACATGTTTCACACGGTTCACCACATTTTTTCGGGCATTTACTATGCACACATCTGTTGTCACAGTTTTTCTTACAAGGTGGACAGCTTTTAGAACAAGGTGATTTGCACTCATGTCCACAAATTAAAATTCGTCGGCACCGTTGTTTACATGCTATATGCAAACGACCCTGATAACAAACATTACATTTACCTGTACACATATGGCCGCAGGATAAGTTTTGTCGGCAAGGTTCCTCACATCTGGAAACAAGTTCTTCCACGCATTTTGAGTTAAAACATTGTATCTTAACAACATGACCACAAACTTCGGATTTAACTTCCACCATTTCAGTACATTTTACAATGCAAGCATCAGAGCACTTATTTACGCATCTGTGTCCACAATTTAGGTACTTTTTACATGGATTAGTACATTTTATTATTTCACTTGACAAATGACATTCTACTTCCATTATGTGGCCGCAGGAAGGTATCTGTACAGAGACTTTTTCCTTGCAAGGTCCACACTTTTCAAAACATTTTTTCCTGCATTTATGACCTACATCACATGTTTTGGGACAGGATTTCAAACATCGCACCATTTCATGAGCACTGTCATATGGATGACACATTAAAGAACAGGTGTGGCCACACATAAGACGAAATTCACAATTACGAGTACAACCACCTTCAGGGACAGCGTCAAAATCTTTTTCATGACAAACAATTGTCGAAACTGTAGGATGATTTTGACATGTAAGTTGGAGAGAAGATCCAATGGCTTGCTTTTCTTTCAGAACAGAAACAATGTTTTTCCATACTTTACTTTTCTCAGCAAGCAATTCAAAATTTCCGATACAATACAGTCCTTTCTTAGCTCTTGACAAAGCTACACATACTCTATTTGAAATGCTCAAAAATCCGATGGCTCCTTCTTGATTGCTTCGTACGAAAGATATCAAAATGATGTCATTCTCTTCCCCTTGAAAGTTATCAACAACAGTAACTCGTACGTTTTTTAACAAACCTTTGGATGAAAGTTTCTTTATGGCAAATAGTTGACCAGAATACGTAGTAAGAACAGTGATTTGAGAAGAGTCATAACCTTGCAAAAGAAGATATTTACACAATTTCACAATAAAAGCGGCCTCATATTCATTGACTTTGCTTTTAGAATCAAACTCTTGCAATTCATTATAGTTATGCGTTATAAAATATAAATTTTTATTAATCCCTTTAATACTCTCATATGTATTCACAGAAGGATGATTTTCTAAAGATGAGTAGATGTGAGGGACCAATAAGGCAGCAATTTCTGGTCTCATTCTGTGTTGAGAAGCCAACTGAAAGCATTCCATGCCGTTATTAATCATTCTTTCAAATAAAGACACATTTAAGTCATACTTTACAGCTAGCATATGTACAGTAGGACTAGGACGTAACTGCTGATGATCACCAATCAATATAACATGTTGAGTACCTTCCGCTAAAGAAGTAACAATGTGACTTTCCAATATTTCTGCAGCTTCTTCAACAATTATTATTCGTGGATTCAGTCTCTGCACAATTCCTCTGTATTTTGCTGCTCCAGTAGTGGTCATACCTATAACATGAGCATCTTTCAATAAGTGCAAATCTTCTTCAACTCGAATTTCTGAAAGTGCCTTGAACTCCTTGCGAATCATTTGTTGCAGATCTAAACTTTCAGCCCGCTTAGCTTCAATATAACGTTCTAGCCAAAACTTATACAACTGCCATCGGTACTGAATATCAAGGGCCCAAATGTCTCTAATATTATTAGCATCAGCTTCTTTCAGAGCAATGCTATTTTTTAAACTATTACTGATATATTTCGCAAATTGTTTCTTCCCACCTTGAATTTGCCAACCAGATTCTAATTCCGGTGTAGCGTAATTTGTTTCATCTTTTTCACTTTGATCTAAATCAACAGATATATCTGGAATATCTTCTGTGTCAATGTTACGTTCAGCTTCAATAAATTCAATATCTGCATCAGTACATTCGAGTTCTTCATCATCTTCACAATTTTCGTCATCGTCAGCTTCATTTTCAATTCCAGTCGTTTCAGATTTTTGAAAGAAATTAGAGTACAATATAGTTCCTGTTGAACTTCCACGTACACCCAGCCAATCATGAATAAGAGAGCCATCATCAACTAAATGTCTGCTATAGGATTTAAGAGATTGATGATGATGTTCTGGAATGAATCCACCTAACTCGCTCTCACTCAAGACGCATGTAAGAGTTTTGTCAACACAGCGATTAATACCATGGGTTCGATCCTTTAAATACCTGAGTTCATTATATTTCTCCCATACGCCAGACTTGAGATAACGCAAAACATTTCCAGTTTCTTTGGCCTGCTTTTTCAAATTATTTAGTTGATATTTTGCTACTTGTTCACTACGCCCACGACCACCAATTCTAACAACTTTCTCAGTGAAGAATAAGACTCCTTCTAAAAACTGATCTAAAGCATGATTTGTATAGCATACTACCAATATTGGTGATTTTTCTTCTGGATCCTGCCATTTATCAATGTTGTGCAAAAGAAGTTGAACAATTCGTAACCCTATAAATGTCTTTCCAGTTCCGGGTGGACCTTGAATTACCGCAAATTCTTTAGTGACTGCATTTTTTAATGCGTTGTACTGAGAAGAATCCAGATCTAAATCTTCTTTACTTGGCCAAGCAGAATCATTCATAACACAAATTGATTTCATGTTTGATAAATTTGAAGAAAACTTATAGAGAGTAGGAGCTCCTTTCTCCACAAAAATTTCACTTCTTAATTTTTGGTTTAAAGGCAAAAATAGTGGCCTCATGTCATATGTGGTATTAAAATCTAAATATTCAGGTTTTGACACAATCTTTTCAACATTAATAATATAAAGCTGCATAGGTAAGTTATTGCTGTTAAGTTCATGGAGGGCATTCAAGTTATACCTATAAGCTTCAAAGTAAGCATCAGTTTCAACAACCACAAAACTTCGCAAAGGGCTCAAGTTCAATACTTCGTCTGTTAATTCCTCAAATCTTAAGAGCAAGATGCCTTTTTTTAGATTCTCCACATCTCTGCGAGCTACTGAAGCAAACAGCATAGTTTTAAAATCATCTGAAGACATACATAAAAGGGATCCAGTCAAAAAACGTTTGCTATACTCCCATCGTATTTTAGAAAACTTTTTGGCATCAAAACAGGCAACGTGTAGTATCCCATCACCAGCAAATTCCTGTTTTATGACATGAACATCATCATAAATTCGCACATCACCGCTGCTCTTAAATGACTTCTGGTACTGTTTTAACATTAAATATTTTGTAATGCCGTCTCGCAATGGTTTCACATAGTCTTCACGTAACAAGCGATATTGAACATCAAGATAGTGCTCGGCATCTTGGTATTTCCCCTCTGTAATATTTGGACGTAAAAACCTACAGTTTTGATGTATGTCATCTTTATTAGGTAAAGTGGGGAGTAAACGGTAATTTTCTGGAGGGCTTTGCATTTGCAGGGCTTCTTTACGAGATAAGCGTTTTATTTCTTCACTTGTGTATTTTTTCAAGAAATGTTCATTTTGATCTTTTATGAAATTTATTCTTTGAACAATTGTGAGAAGTTTTTCACTGTGTCTCGCACATACATTGCAAGTTGCAATTATATTGGGTAACAAAACAATCAAACATTCTGATGCAGTTGAAGGATGTGATTTCTGAAATGTTTCTAAAAACTCAACTAAAAATTTCAAAGAATCAATATTGTGTTCCTCTACATTGGAGCATCTTTGTAACCATGCCAGATATAACTGAAGAGACATAAAAATGAACGTTTTTTTGCTGCTGATTTTGTTTATCATTGCACTAACATTATCTCTCATTTTTGATGCGCATGCTTTTCCTATCACTATAAGAATTCGAGCCATTAAATCGTTTGTTATGTCTGTCTTCTCTAACAAGAGATCAAAACCGTTAGTGTTACTTAATATAGTAAGAACTATTTCATTTGGATCTTTATTAGCTAATTCGCAAACTTTACGAAAACCCATAGGTCTTATTTCTCGTTTAAAGTTTTCATTGCGATTACTTTCAATTTCTGCAGGTTCAGCTGCCTTACAAGATGAACTTTGATATTTATGCATTTTATTGCCATTATTACTATTGTTATTAGACTGAAAATTAGGATTTCTATCCTTTACTTTTTTGTTGGATTCACAACTTAGATTTTTAGCCAATTGTTCATTCCTTGTATTGCCATACTTTTGGTTTCTAGAACTTCTTGTTACATTGTCTTGAGTTGTTTTCGGTTTCACGCTTTGTGGGGCATCTGTCTGTTTTCTCAAATTCTTGCCAGATGAAACATTACCTTTTGATAAATGTATCAAACTTCTTGTTACATTGTCTTGAGTTGTTTTTGGTTTCACGCTTCGTGGGGCATCTGTCTGTTTTCCCAAATTCTTGCCAGATGAAACATTACCTTCTGATAAATGTATCGCTCTAAACTTAACTTCAGTCTCCTCTTCTAACTGATTCCATGCTGCACTGCTAAATTAAAAATATAAGAAAATATTTGTTAAATTTCAATTCAAAAATAACATAATGCTGATTGAGATCTCATATTCTACATACATAAAAAATCATTTCTATTCAGAAACTCATATAATATATGTATATATATATATATATTATTATTATTATTATTATTATTATTAAGGCTCGACCAATGCATCGGCGCCAATGGTTGAAAGATTTATCTATCGGGCATTGCATCAGCCGCAGATGCTAACTTAGACAAAGCATCGGCCGATTGGCCTCGCAATACGTCAAAATGCCGTTGCATGGCCAATGGTTTTTCGAAAAAAAATCCCTAAGTTTTCTTAAGAGGGAATATTATTTATATATATATATATATTTGCTATTTTTTACTTTATAATTAAAAGAACGTTCAGCATTTGACCCTAAAGCGGGCAACAACAAGACCAACATAGTTCTGAGTTTTGGAATTTTCAGAATTTCGGGCAAATGCTAAAGTTTTCACAACACAGCAGACACTTTTCAAATGATCACTTTGATGAGAGTTTTAGAATTACAGTAAAACGTCTGAATAACAGACAGTCACAGAACCGGAAGTTTTGTCTATTATTGGAAGGTGTCTACTATTAGAGAGGATTACTTTTGGAGAAATTGCTATTATTCCAGATTTATATATAATTTATTACCATATTTTCGGGAATAAGCTCCGCAGCGCACAAAAAAGAAATGTTCGGCCTCCGTGGCCATCAAACTCGCTGAAGGGAGGGAGCTGAAGGTTTAAAATATATTTTATGCCCGACGTTTTTTTTTTTTTTTTGGTTGAAATACAAAACGATTATGTTTTATTAGGCATTTTTTTTCTCTTCCAATTTTTCTGGGTGGGCCCGGCCCACCCGGCTCATAGTGAGGAGCCGCCCCTGTGCGTATATTTTGTTTAAGATTTACAAACGATTTTACTTCTAGGTCGGCCCCATATTGACTACCGCCCCATGCCCCCAACAACGTTGGTATGCCACTTGCCATTGGATTTGGCTCCCAACCACAATTGTAAGAGTCGCATGCAGCAGCAGTGGGAGTCGTGGATGGCGAGTCAGCTCCACGAATAAACGAAGAGCGGTAACCTGAAGAAGGCTTCGTACGCGGAAGTGGCCGAGTGCTGCATGGGATGCGTGGGACGTCGCGCACCATAATCTCTGTCTTCACCGATGCAGACCCAATTCGCCCGATTCCAGATGTTGCGTCTTGAAGTTGCGACTCGGATGACGAAGAAAACAGCCTGAAGATGGATGAATGCCTCTCGGGGCTGTTTTACCTCGAACAGCGAATTCGATGGATTCTGAATCGCTGATCCGCAGTGGAAGCGACCCACTGAAAAAAGAACTGTGGCACTGACCTCTTAAAAAAGATGGTGCGCCATGAGTTGAGAAGGGTCCGCGTCCCGCACTCTGGATGACCAACCAATCTCTCCTCTCCAAGAAAGAAAGATATATAATTTTTGAATATTTCTTTTATTTACACTTCAATCCAGCTTTATTTACAACTTGTTGCGCTTTTAAGTTATTTAATGTTGGGTGCGGCTCATAGTGTGGGTGGGGCGCTTACATGGATTTTTTTTTAATATTTTGATATTTTTTCTGATGCGACGCTTATACCGGGTGCGGCCCTTAATCCCGAAAATACGGTATGAGCGATTCCATACCAACTCACCGAAAAAAAAGAAGTAAGCCTCTCATGGACTTAAAATTAATTAAACCAAAAAATAATGATATATTTATTAATAGCTGTGTTATCTACCCAATATGTCATGAAATGTTATTTATTAAATCATTGAACAATAAATTAGATAATTGATGAAAACAAGAAATAGTATTTATCTGATGCCTGAGCATTATGCATTCATAATTATAAAGCACTAAATACTTTCTTGAGAAATTAATTAACATAAAGGAGCTCTAAATATTTATATTATAAGCAATACCCAATCTTGTGATTGGGATACTCCTGTTTTTAATTGAAGAATTTCTTGAATATCACATGAATATCAGGAAAATAAATGAGGTCTTTTCGTTTGATGTAGGATATTTTATGACAAATTTCATTTGATGGGTTACTAACTGAGCATGGTGATAAAGAGCTATTAATTTCAGCATCGAATTCCATTTTACCTTATTAACAGTTAAATATTTACAAAATAATTAAATAAATAATTTAATATAAAGCCATGCTTGAAGAATTAAAATTAGTGCAACTAGGTAATTTATTCCCATACTGGACTTTACAAAATTGACATGCGTTGAGCACTGATAAGAACTGACAAGAAAAAGTTTACTCACTAAAATATTAGTTCACAGATACTATAAAGCATACATTCTATTTTCTACAAAATAATACTGCAACAAAGAACAAGGGTATCCTCCTGTTTATAGCCATCAATCAGGAACATCCAATCACAAGATAGGGTATTGCCTATGAGATAAATATTCGAAGCCCCTTTATTTTAATTGATTTTTCAAGAAATTCTTTAGTACCTACCCCTTTATACCCTTGTTCTTTGTTGCAGTATTATTTTGTAGAAAATAGAATGTACGCTTTATAGTATCTGTGAACTAGTATTTTAGTGAGTAAACTTATTCTTGTCAGTTCTTATCAGTGCTCAACACATGTCAGTTTTGTAAAGATCAGTATGGGAATAAATTAGTTGCACTAATTTTAATTCTTCAAGCATGGCTTTATATTAAATTATTATTTTAATTATTTTGTAAATATTTAACTGTTTATAAGGTAAAATGGAATTCGATGCTGAAATTAATAGCTCTTTATCACCATGCTCAGTTATTAGCCCATCAAATGAAATTTGTCATAAAATATCCTACATCAAACGAAAAGACCTCATTTATTTTCCTGATATTCATGTGATATTCAAGAAATTCTTCAATTAAAAACAGGAGTATCCCAATCACAAGATTGGGTATTGCTTATAATATAAATATTTAGAGCTCCTTTATGTTAACTAATTTCTCAAGAAAGTATTTAGTGCTTTATAATTATGAATGCATAATGCTCAGGCATCAGAGAAATACTATTTCCTGTTTTCATCAATTATCTAATTTATTGTTCAATGATTTAATAAATTACATTTCATGACATATTGGGTAGATAATACAGCTATTAATAAATATATCATTATTTTTTGGTTTAATTAATTTTAAGTCCATGAGAGGGGGAACAAAAGCATATGGTCGTCGCGAAAAACATGCATATACTGTTAGCAGGATATCTCTTAATGGAAGAAATAACCAAAAGTAAACTCTTTTCCTGTGAATAGCTAACATATCAGTGGCTTGTTTTAAAAAAAAAATCAAAGTTTCTACTGCTCCCCCTTTATGAGAAAAATGGCTGCCAAGATGGCCAAAAACGCATGTTTTTGCCTTATGGCTTATCTTTAAGCTTAAATATTTCCAAGAAGGAGTGAGAAATCCAAGTTATGCATTGTGTTACCATTTATAGTAAACATCTGTACACTACCAGAAAGTGAGTAAACCTTTGGTTATGTCTTCCTTTTTTTGGAATAAATTCCTCCATTTTAGCAAAATCGGCAAAATCGAGTTTTTGTGATTACAACTTCAAAGAGCAATTACCTGAGCAATTTTCATTATGAATATTCTAGTTTTTTTTTTCTAAATGCCTGGAGTAACTAGTTTCCGTAGATATCTAACACTTTTTTTTTTGCATGAGTACGATTTTTTATAAAAAATGATTAAATAACATCACTTTTTTAGTATTTTGACGTGGCGGACAAACTTTGAGGGCATGTTTCTCAGAAAATAAGTGGAGCAGGAACCTAACAATTTGGACTTTTCCATGGCTCTATATGATCAACATGTGTGCCAAATTAAAAGAAAATCTGAGTCGGTCGTGCGACCCCCATTCGGTGAGTTGGTATGGAATCACTCGTATATTTATATATAATTTGACTAGGACCAGCCCTGTTCGGCCCAGAGCCTGTTGCTGGTCGTCGCATTTGTATTTGATTTAATGCATTGTCATTATATTATATATGATCACGAGCATCACAGCCTTTGGGGATTCGGGGACGCGTCCCTCCCGATAATTTTGAAGAGGGGGACAGTCCCATATTTTTTCACAAGTTTCAATTAAAAATTTAAAAATTCAGAAATAAGAGGACACACGTTACAATAAATCAATAATCAACTGATACATTGATTTCTGAAAAAAGAAAGTTCTTCGTATGAAGACATTTTAAAGTAAGCTATTTAATTTTATGTCACTTCCCATCTGCGGCAAGATAAGTGGGGATCGAAGATCACGTCCCCCGGCAAGAGGTTCCCAACCCCCCAATATTTTCCCAAGTTTCACTTAAAAATTCAGAAATAAGAGGACACACGTTACAATAAATCAATAATCAAGTGATACATTGATTTCAGAAAAAAGAAAGTTCTTAAGTAGACAATAACCGAAAAAAGTGAAGTTAGCTATTTAATTTTGGCGCAAATCCCCTTCCTTGAAAATTTTTCTTCTCAACTCTCTAATTTTACATAGTTTTTATTTTTTCAATTTTTATTCATATTTTAGCTGTTTGAAATTTGTATGATCAATCAAACCTTTATTTCATACTGTATTTCAAATTTCATTCTTTTTTTCTATGTTTGTAAAAAGTTATGAAACCCAAACTTTAGAATCTCTACTGAACCCAGAATTTTTAAACTTTTAAGTTTAAGAGGTTTTCTGAGATATTTCTACGACGTCTTTCTTTTATTAAAATGGTCGCTTTTAAATTAAACTGGACAATGTTGATTCAAAAATAATTGCAAAAAAATTCATCCTCAGCAAAAACAGTCGCAGAAATGTTTTTGGTCTAGTTTTGGAATAAATATTTTAAATTTTTATATTTTCGTGGGCTGATATCTTTTGTCTGTCTCATCTTATTTTTCATGTTGCTTGAATTTGTAAAATTAGACAATAGATATGTTAACTCCAATTCATTTAAAAAGATCAAAAGTGAAATGTTAATGGTAAGATATCTATGTGTTTTAGTACGTCACCTAGTATTTTCAGGGGTCTGGCCAGAGGAAATTCGGGTCCGTTAACGGACCCTTCACAAAAATACGATCAAGCAAAACGGACCCTTTACAAAAATACAATCAAGCAAAACGGACCCTTCACAAAATGCTGATCAAAGAAAACTGACGTTTCACTCATTATTCATATGAAAAGCAAATCTAAAATCAAAATAATGCATAGCATATTTCTGAGTTAAAGCCCATAATTTTTGGGTCTTTTCTGAAGTTAAAGAAGGGAATCGCTTATCTGCCAATTTTGGGAAAGAATAAAAAAAATCCGCACTTCCTGCCTGCGATGTTTGGGCAAGTGATTATATCTAAAATGTAAAATGTCGCACTTTTTGTTGGTTTCTTTTAAAGAAATTAACAACTTAAAAAAAGGTAGTTGTTTTGCTTTAATAGTTCTGCTTGTGTGTTTTATAATAGGGTCATTCCAAGTCAAATCAACCACAAAAATGGGATTTTAACACCCACCATCTCGGATTTTGATGAAACTTGGTATACTTCCTTCCTGTGTGGTCATAAGCAACCCCCTAAATTTTTTCCCTTCTATCTCGATGCGTTTTGATTTTATAGCCTGTTGAAATTTTGCGATTTTACATTTTTTGTCATTTTCGAGACACTTAAACTGAGCTGATGTTGTTTATGAAAAAAAATTGTACCTGGGTAACTAATGGTTTAATCTTTTTAATTTTTTTTACAGAAAATGTGAAGACTTTGAGCATGTACATAAAAAATACTACAATAGTCTTAGTCTATATGAATTTTTTTAAAAAAATTTCAAAATTGAAAATTTTGAACTTTTTTTGTCAAAAAAAGGCTTTGCCAAAATTTTAAATTTCGACATGAGGGTCGTCTTTAAAAATCATAATTTTTTTTTACATGATCATGAATATGTACTCTAATTTGTCCCACAAAAATTGTTTTGGGTATTTGAGGGATTCTACCCCCCCCCCCCTTCTTATTCTAGAAGAGAAAAACGTAAAACATCATACAAATAAGCTCTTCCTCCTATTTAAAAACAGAATTGTCATCAATTACAACAAAAATTTAAACATGAAGTATGTTGAATATTGAACTCAAACTCATAAAAATTAATGTTAAAGATTTTTTTTCAGTTGAAATAGTTTAAACTGGCGGAATTCTCCAAATACGATATCATGAAATTTAATACAGTAGAGAACCAATTATCCGGGATGTTTGGGACCACAGCTATCCCGGATAACTAAATTTCCCGGTTTTCTGAATCGCTACGAAGCGATATTTGGCAATTGTTTATAAAACCCAAGTTACTATAACAAATAGTAATGTATCTTAAAATCTGAAGAGAAAACGATCCAGAAGTGCTTATAGATATTACAATATTAAAAATTTCTGAGCTATATGCCGCTTATATGGTATTTATGAAGAAACCGTTCATATTCATTTAGGTATTTCAAAAGAAAAAAAAAAGTTCTTCATTTTTTAGAAAATGCCGAAAATGCATATCTTAAAAATGCTGCCGGTTTTCTGGTTTCCCGGTATTTTGGTTCCCGGATAAAAGGTTCTGTACTGTACTTCCATACAACAATTGACTCATACAGATTACTAGATTGTAGTGAGACAACTTTAAAATTAAAAGTTTAGCTTGACACTAATCCACTGATTATACTATTTCTAGCACTTTCTGATGCCTCCCCCCCCCCCTGTTTGAAAAAAAAAAAGTTACTGTGAGACATTTTTGCAATTACTTTTACTTCTGTGCAAAGAAAAATTCATCGTTCTTTTTCTTAAAATGACAGTTAATGCTCTACAACTACAAAATTTAATGGATCAATGTTTATAGTTTTAATTATCCTCAGATTTTTTTTTTTTTTTGCTATAATAAATAGTTTTTACTTTTGTTAGTAATTAAAAATTTTGTGGTTTTGTATTTATTTTAGTTTATGGTTATCTCGTAATAAGCTGTATATCACATACTGAAAATTTAAGACAACATGAAAATGAAATTTTCATACAATTGTAATTTATAACTAAGCAATTTACCCAAAATATTATAAATACCGGCTCATAATTCTTATATTAACTTCCTTCTACATGTGCCTGTTTTTCATTTCCCTTTCCACTGAGAGCATACATTCATTAGAAAAGGTGTATGCCCTTCCAGTTGTATGTGGTGGTTCTACAACACTGAGTACATGAGGAAATGGAATTCCACAAATATCAACAGAACTAGGCCAGTTAAATGAATGGGAAGGTCCACTTGGATGCAAAAATTTAACTAGAAGGTCTCCTTCGTCTTTGTCGACTTCAGACACCATTCCAAAATACCATAGATTGTCATAAATACATGCAATGAAGCATCCAGGGTAGAAAGTATCCATATTTAGAAAAAATTGCGGATTATTTTTTGAATTAAAAGTAAGAGCAGGTTCTTCATCATTACTTGCGTTATTATAGTGAAAATCAATTTATGACATTCACTTGCTAATTTTCCGACACTGCATATAGCTACATCCATAATAAATCATTTTTTAAAACACAATCTAGTTGTAAACACAAGTAAAATTCTATATCTGTTCAGCAATGATTTCTCTAAGCAATTAAGCAAAGGGCAGACTGAAATACAAATTCAAAGATAGACACTTGCAGCTCTGAACTTGTTTCATTCATATAATGAAGTATCAAACTAAAACCTGATTTTGTTTATTTAACTCTGAACCAATGTTATAAAACAGAAAAGATTTGATTTAACTTTGCTTTATTATTATTATGAGTTCAAAATGATTGGAATCATGAAAAGAACTTTACAATTAAAAGGCTTTGCAACAATCTCTTTTCCCCCTAAAGATGTTCTATTTTCTTAAGTGTTTCATATTTTCAACTGCTTGATCCCTTTCATTCTTAAAAAAAAAAAAAAAAAAATCTGTGATCATAAATGGCTCCTAATAAACTTGCATTTGAACAAATGACATTTGCCTGTCATCCTCTAAATTTATGGGTGTTTTTCTAGCTCATAAAAGGGATCAGCTGTCATCTCATGCCAGCTGATCTGCAAGCTATATGGTTTATACTTAGTAAGTTGTTTATATTATGGCAGTGAGATTGAGAACTGCTTTTGTGTAAATTAGTTTCTTTTCTTGACTCCTCCCCATCTGCTGCATTCATTTTATCAATATCAGTACCTTGTTTTAAGTCGTTTTTATTTTGAAGCAATCTTTAATTTATTGCACTTTTTGAAGCACACTTACTTAGACCTTCAACTGTGAATGAGGCATTAAAGCCTGAAAAAAAAAAAAAAAAAAAAACTGGACAAAAGTCTTTTTTCCAAGTACATATTTATTTGCTTTTGAATTTTCATCAAAAAAAAAAAAAAAACTTAAACCTATATAAGAGGAGACAAATATATGATCAGGCTTGTCATTAAAAGCCAGAAGAAAAAAAAAATCTGTATAAAGGACTGGTTTTCAAAATAATAAAAAAAAAGTTCATGGAATAAAAGATGTGCATGTATACTAATTTGATCTTACTTTGCTATGAGTGAAGGAAAGGTAATTTACTTAATTAAAATAATATTACCAAAAAGTTGGTCATTAATTTTTAAGGGATCTAAAATGTTATTTTAAGAAAAAGAAAGATAAATTTTTCTTTGTACAGAAGTAAAAGTAATTGAAAAAATATCTCACAGTAACATTTTTTCTCATACATAGGCGGAGGGGGGGGGGGGATCCAGAAAGTGCTAGAAATTGTATAATCAGTGGATTATGAGCCGGTATTTATAACATTTTGGGTGAATTGCTTAGTTATAAATTACAATTGTATGAAAATTTCATTTTCATGTTGTCTTAAATTTTCAATAATTTTCAGTATGTGATATACAGTTCATTACGAGATAACCATAAACTAAAATAAATACAAAACCACAAATTTTAATTACTAGCAAAAGTAAAAACTGTTTATTATAGCAAAAAAAAAATTCTTAGGATAATTAAAACTATAAACATTGATCCATTAAATTTTGTAGAGCATTAACTGTCATTTTAAGAAAAAGAACGATGAATTTTTCTTTGCACAGAAGTAAAAGTAATTGCAAAAATGTCTCACAGTAACTTTTTTTTTTTTTAAACATGGGGGGGGGGGGGGGGGTATCAGAAAGTGCTAGAAATAGCACTTTCTGATTCACTCTGATCAGTGGATTAGTGTCAAGCTAAACTTTTAATTTTAAAGTTGTCTCACTACAATCTAGTAATCTGTATGAGTCAATTGTTGTATGGAAGTATTAAATTTCATGATATCGTATTTCGAGAATTCCGCCAGTTTAAACTATTTCAACTGAAAAAAAATCTTTAATATTAATTTTTATGAGTTTGAGTTCAATATTCAACATACTTCATGTTTAAATTTTTGTTGTAATTGATGACAATTCTGTTTTTAAATAGTAGGAAGAACTTAGTTGTATGATGTTTTACGTTTTTCTCTTCTAGAATAGGAAGGGGGGGGGGGTAGAATCCCTCAAATACCCAAAACAATTTTTGTGGGATAAATTAGAGTACATATTATGAGTTATACGAAGAGTACATACCTGAGTTATACGAAGCATTTAATATATTCAATGCTTCGTATAACTCAGGGATAGTGCCAGAGGACTGGAAACTAGCTAATATTACACCACTCTTCAAGAAAGGGTCTAGAGGTAATGCAGGAAATTATAGGCCTGTGAGTCTGACTTCAGTGGTATGTAAAATTTTTGAAACATTGATCAAAATTAAGATTATGAATTTCTTAGAAAATAATGGGCTGTTGAGTAGTTTGCAGTATGGTTTCAGAAAAGGTAAATCGTGTGCTACTAATTTATTACATTTCTACGACAAGGTTACCTTGGTTTTAGATAGCAAAAAATGCGTAGATGTTGTTTACATAGATTTTCAAAAAGCTTTCGATAAGGTACCGCATGTAGCACTACTCAGCAAATTAGCTGGTATAGGGGTAGGAGGTAAAATTCTAGTTTGGGTTAGGAATTGGCTGACAGGAAGGAAACAAAGAGTAGTTGTTAGGGGTAACTATTCTAAATGGAGTGAAGTTTTAAGTGGGGTTCCCCAAGGATCAGTTTTAGGTCCCCTTTTGTTTATTATTTTTATGAATGACATTCATGAAAATGTTTCTGGAAACATGAATTGTTTTGCCGATGATGTCAAACTTATGGGGGTTGTAGAAAATGACGAACAAATAAATCAGCTGCAACAGGATTTGGATCATATTACTAAATGGGCAGACAAGTGGGGTATGGCAGTTAATGTTGGGAAATGTCAAGTGCTGCATTTCGGTCATGGAAATAAGCATACAAGCTATTATTTACAGGGTTCAGTCATTAGTAGGGCAGATAATGTTATGGATCTAGGTGTCTTAATAAATCAGGATTTCAAGTCCAGTCAACAGTGCAGCATAGCTAGTAACAAAGCCAATAGGATGCTTGGGTTTATTAATAGATCTATTTCAAACAAATCTAAGAAGGTTCTTCTGCCTCTATATAGAAGTTTGGTAAGACCTCATTTGGAGTATGCTGTTCAGTTTTGGTCTCCTTATCTGAAGAAAGACATTAATTTATTGGAAAGGGTACAAAGGAGGGCTACAAGGTTAGTGAATGGACTTTCTAATTTAGACTATGATTCCAGACTTAGAATGCTTAATATGTATAGTCTTGAGCAACGGAGAACCAGAGGGGACATGATTCAGTTATTTAAATTTATTAAAATGAATGATGTTGCAGGGTTGGATTTTTGCAAGGAAAGCAGGACAAGGGGTCATTGTTTTAAGCTGTTTAAACCTCAGGCGAACCTGGAAATTCGAAAAAATTACTATTTTAGCAGGGTAGTGGGAACTTGGAACAGCTTACCGGAAGAGGCGGTAAAGAGCAATGGAGTAGATGGCTTTAAGAGGGCCATTGATCTTCATTGGGGTCTTTAATTTGACTAGGACCAGCCAAGTTGGGCCCTGAGCCTGCTGCTGGTCGCCACATTTGTATTTGTATTTGTATTTGTATATTCATGATCGTGTAAAAAAAAAAAAATTATGATTTTTAAAGACGACCCTCATGTCGAAATTTAAAATTTTGGTAAAACATTTTTTTGACAAAAAAGTTCAATTTTGAAATTTTTTAAAAAAAAATCATATTGACTAAGACTATTGTAGTATTTTTTATGTACATGCTCAAAGTCTTCACTTTTTCTGTAAAAAAAATTAAAAAGATTAAACCATTAGTTACCCAGGTACAATTTTTTTTCATAAACAACATCAGCTCAGTTTACGTGTCTCGAAAATGACAAAAAATGTAAAATCGCAAAATTTCAACAGGCTATAAAATCAAAACGCATCGAGATAGAAAGAAAAAAATTTAGGGGGTTGCTTATGACCACAAAGGAAGGAAGTATACCAAGTTTCATCAAAATCCGAGATGGTGGGTGTTGGGGTGTGGTTGAACTGACATGGAATCACCCAATATGCAAATCAAAATGGCTTGCGATGCTGTTGCTGTTTTCTCTGGAAATGCAGAGTAAGGATTTTTCTTCCTGCTCTTGACTTAAACAAAAAATGAAATAATAAGAGCAATAATCTGCGAAGGGAAATGAACTTAGAACTGTTGGAGAAAAAATGGGATTGCTTCTGGTAGAGTGATCAGTTATTTAAAATTATCGCCATATGACCTCTTTGGTGTGAGGTTTTGACCTTATTTTGGCAGAAAAATTGTTTTTTTTTTTTCTTTTTGATGCTTACAAGGGCGGTGTTTTGGCTATATTCTGGAATTAATGTATTTTTTCTTCTGTTAACATTGGAAGTCCGGTATTGTCTGTTTTGCTACTTCTCCCTACGTTTTTCCTAAGAATTTTTGGCGAATATGTCAGTTATTATTAATGACATTCATCATATAAACCTGATGAAATGTAATTCTAAAATTATTTGACTTTAATAAATTATTTGTTTACCATTTTTATGCGTCTGATGCTTTCGTTTTGAAAACTGCGATCTCTGCATCCGCTATGAAAATCGAACTTTACTTATTTTTCAAGCTAATTACTCTTTATTAGGAGGCAAATAAATGAAAATTCGCTTTATTTTTTGTTCAGATCATTATTTAAATTTTTTAAAGCAAAATTAACAGTTCTTTTATGAGTCTAAATGTAAAACGCTGAATGGATCGTTTCATTTTATTTTTGCATTAATTGTGTTAACAGACAATAATATGTTTATCATAGACCTTTAAAATGCAGTTGTAAAAATTTACCAAAATTAATTCTTTGATATTCCGTTTTTATGCTTTTGAAAACTGCAATCTCTTTGCATCCGCTATAGGAATGGGATTTTTCGCATTTTTGATGTTTAATACGCTTTTTTGAGAGGAAAAAAAATGAAATTAATTTTTATTTTTTATAAAATTCAAAAAAAAAAAAAATTGTTTTTTCGAAATTATTTGATTTTCACAAAATTATTTGATTTTTCACAAAATTATTTAGTTTTTCACAAAAAACGGACCTTGTGAAAAATCCTGGACAGACCCCTGATTTTGTAGCAGGCAAGGTTCAAGTTTACGGTGAGGGGGGGAGAGGGGGTTGGAAAGGGGAACATACTCAGTATACATAATAAGAAAATAAAAAACAAAATACCTTTGTAAATCTTTGCACACAAATCGTTTCTAAAATCTGGGAGGGGGGATAGACGCCTTCCCTCTGGCTACCCAAATTACAGATCTTTTTCGTACCGCACGATGAAATTTTTGAAGCCAAAATGAGATCAATGTCCGTCCCCCTAATAATAAGACCTCTGTGACGCCTATGTATATGATGTACCATTGCTATCATGCACTTCGACTTATAATTTTGCATTATTTACTATATATAGAGTGTTTTAACTTGTCTCATTTTACTATTTTAAGTGCTAGTGTGCCTTTTTATTACAACCCCAGGGATGGAAAAACTGCTACAATTGTTCCTAACTGCTCGGATTTTGTACTACAGCTACATTCTGCTCCAAAAACAATGAAATTGGCTGATTGTGTTCCCATGTGCTCCAAAAATATAAGGCTAATGTTTCCATTTAAAAAATTCTCCAAAATCACTCATACTATGCCAAAGGTTACTGCATTTTGCTCCAAACAAAGGCGAATCCAGCTGTTGGTTCAGGAGGGGGTCATTTTCAGAAAGGGTGCATTCAAAGTGCAACTCTTGTATGAAAATAGAGAGTATTTGACAATGGTTTCGAAATATAAGTCCCAAAAATGCAGTTTTAGGCTACATTTGTAGGTGTAAGGGAAGGATTATGACCCTCGCAACTCCCTCTAGATCCGCTCCTGGCTCCAAAACTATGAAATTTGCCGAATTTGCACCGGCCTGCATCCGAAAATGAAACTTTGGAAGCTTTAATTTCACAAAATCTTATCTACTTTTTCACTACACAGCCGTGCTAAGCGCAAAAGTGGTATCTGCAGTTGAGCTCAAACTGAGATAAAACTCTTTAAAGTTTTGCGCCACCATGTATTTGATTCAGACAAAATTTTTCAGAATATTTTTTCAAATATTTCCTATTCTCAAATAACCATATAATTTTGTATTTAGATAAAATGCGTCACAAAGTGCCACCCGGTGGGGATAACTCGGTTTTGTTAAAAAGTGTAGATACGACTTATGTGCTTAGCACGGCAGTATAGTCCAGCTCCAATTTTGGTGCAAGGCACCATTTTGGCAGAATATGCCACTCTAACTGCTTTACAATTAATTTCCAATTGAAGCTTTTGCAGAATGGAAGTGGAGATTTTTCAATCTTTTTAAAACTTTCATTCAGAATTATAAAATCAAAAATTTGCTTAAACTTTCTGATTTCACCCCTCATATTAAAGAACTTCAAAATCTTTTTATTGTTGCACCTATTGATAAAGCAGCCAACAACTTTTCTATTATTTGCAAAAAATTCTATCTCCAATTATTAGATGCTGAACTCGAAAGTTCATCCACTTTTAAAAAAGTGCCAACTGCTCTCAACATTATTAATAAAAAAATTATTCCGCTCAACAAGAAGGTCAATGTCAAAAATTCCAATATTGTCTTCCCTTATATTACTATTTACCGTATTTGCGGGTAGATAAGCCGCAGCTTATATGTGTTTAAAAGCTGAATTTTAACTCCTGCTGCTTCTACGCCATGGCGGCTAACACGATGTAAAAGTTTTTTTTTTTTTGTTATTTTTTGTTTTTGTTTTTTCAAAGTTCATGTTTTGTTTAGTTATTGCTTAAAAACAAAACAAATTAGAATCTGACATTGAAAACCACAACTGCGACCTCCTTGAAAAGATCTATTTTTCTATTTTGAAAAGGGTTATAGCATTTTTGCTTATTCAGTTGTTATTTATTCTCCTAGATCCCATAAGGAAGTGAAATAAACAACTTGTCTAACAAAGGAATCCAAACGAAAAACAAATAATATTTTTTTTAAAAACGCCTGCCACGAAAAACAAATAATAATTTAAAAAAAAAACGCCCGGCCCTCAGGATGGGAAGTAGGGTTGCAGTAGAAACCAACCGGAGTAGAACAGGGTCACTGTAAGTTACAGTTATTGCCAAAATGTTGCAACGTTTTATTTATCTATGATATTAAAACACTCTTTTCAAATCAATGTTACTAATTCTTTGTCATTGTTTTTGAACGATGTCAATACCAGTATACAGCACAGGTGTAGGTTCTCGCAGATTGAATTTTTGATAAAGTTTTATGTGGCTTACACACCCATGCAGCGTATCTGATTAAATACATTTTTTTTCTCCTGAATTTTAAGAAGTGCGGCGTATACTGTGGTGCGGCTTATCTACCCGAAAATACGGTATCCTAAATTTCACAAAAATCCCATTAAATTCCGTTACATTACTTGTGGCTCTAATTCATCCATGCACTCCCTTGGTACTACTTTTGTTAATTTATTAAACAATATTTTTGATAAAATTCTGGAAGAAAACCACACTTGGATTGTTAAAAATAATACTCCGGTTCTTGATTTCCTTAAAAATAATAAAATTGATTGCATTTACTCATTTGAGTTTAAAGACCTCTTAACAAGTATTTCTATTTCCAGTCTTAAGGATGTTCTTATGTCTTATTTTTACGACTATGGCAAAATTCTTAATATTAGTGAAACTTTTTGGATAGATATTATTAACTTCTGCATTTTCAACAATTACATTTAACGGTAAAAACTGTTACCTTCAAATTAAGGGTATCCCACAGGGTTCAAAATTCTCTTCTGTTTTAGCAAATTTATATCTCCATTACTTCGAAAAAAACTTCAATTACACCCTTCCCAAAGCTTTCAGATATGTTGACGACCTTATTATTTTCAATTATCATTCTTTTTATGATGATTCAAAAAATATCTATCCTGCTGATTTAGAACTTATTCACACAAATACAAATATTAAACAAACTGAATTTCTCAACCTTAACATCTGTTTTTCAGAAAATGATACCCTGGTTGATCTTTATGATAAGCATCTTTCTTTCAACTTCCATGTTAATCGATTGATTGCATGGAACTCCAATATTTCTATCAAAGTTTACCGTAACACCTTAATCAATGAAATAAATAGAATTAAAAATATCTGCAACAAAGAAATTTTCATCCAGAAAAACATTACCTTAAATAATTTTCTTAAGTCTTCGTTGGATTTCAATGAAATTCCTTCCTCCTTCTACTTAAATTATTTTAAGTCAGTTTAACTTTAACCGCAACTCTCTTTTCTGGCTACATATCTGCTGGTTGCGCTGTTTTCCATTCAGTTCACGTCTGGTATCTTTACATGTAACTACTTGACTTTTTTGACCTTTTTGGTGTTTGACTGCATTCCATTTTTATCTTTTACTTATGTTCTTTTGGTGTTCATGTTTCATTTTATTCAAGGCTCTTGGGGAAGGTGACATGCTATTGGGACCTTCCCTCGGGTCAGATAGAAAAGGCCTTGCGAACAAGGGATCTGGTCTTCCCCCTGATGATGTGCCAGTCCTTGGTTCACCTTTTCACTTTTTCTTTTTGTATTTTTGATTATGCTGGTACTGTTATTGTTCCTAGCGGCTTTGCGCTGACATATCAGTACACTTTTGTATTTTTGTGTCTTCTTGTGTTTTTTTTGGATTTAATTATCCCTATTTTAAACTTTTAAAAAAATTGTATATTATTTGTGTGTGTATATATATATATATATATATATATATATATATATATATATATATGTATATGTATGTGTATGTGTGTGTGTGTGTGTGTGTGTGTGTGTGTGTGTGTGTTTGTGCGTGTGTTTGTTGAAAAATTTGAAAACATAACTTACAAATTTTCCATATCTAATGAATTTTCAGCAGTCTTGATTTACCTATAATAAAAATAAGCAAATATTTTTTCGTCAATTTTTTCTTTTTTTTCATCAAAACATTTTAAAAAATAGCTTCACGCACATACTTAAAATATATCACTATTTTCAATTGAGAATAAAAACTTTTTTGAGTCTAATGAAGAAAACACCTAAGAAATGCAAAAGAGGACTTTGAGAAGCAATTGAAAATAATGCTAAGAGAAAAGAAATAAAGAAAGGTGAAAATATATTATTTCTCAAAACAGCTTACACAAATTACTATCAGGGATTTTAACTTCAGTTTTTAGCCTGCTTTCCCGTTAAAATGAAAAAAAAGATTTAAAAAAAAAAAAACATTAAAAGTGGCTTCATGCATAATAAAAATATTGCCAAGTCCAAAAAAAAAAAATTCAAAAAGGAATTAAGGAATTTTAAAAAAAGGTAAATATGGAAAAATTAAGAACTGGAAAGTAGAGCTTTTAGATGCAGAAAACTGTATATCTGTCTCTCTGTCAATTTTGAACCGTACAAAAAAGCTTCACATTAGTGCCTACAGGGATATTTAAATTCAATGTAGATCATGAACTTAAAGTCCATTTAATTCAAACTAACTTCGTTAGAAAAATGGTTGCGATGAATAATGTACAAAGTACTTTTCTGAACAAGCTCTAATTGAGGTTTTAGCAAACTTCTGTTTAACCTTTTAGAACCGGTAGACATGCTGTACTGCAAGTCTTTTTTCCTTTGAAGACGGGGTTGAAATCTTCGTTTCTACCCTTTGGAACCAGAGATTTTTCCAAGTTTTCATACCCCCTTACTGGGGGATTACGGCTTTGTATTCAAACAGTGAAGTCATAAAACCTAAGTCCTTGCCGTTGCGCCTTCCCGTCTTCAGAGGAAAAGAGATCTGAGGTTCAACAGATGTACTGCCCGTCTTGAAAGGATAACTTCTATACAAATAGCCCGGATCCAAATTAAAGAAAGATTCAGCTTTGAATTATTCAACATATTGAGAAGTCGAAACATTCTATTGACTTTTTACTTGCTACAAGAAAAATAAAAAAAGTGTTCGAATTTGGGCCTGATGAGCACATAAAAGAAATGCAATTATAACTATAAAATGATGCTCTTATTTCACTATTATTCTCTTAAGGATTTTAGAAACTTTTTCTTTTCTTTTACTGTGTGTGTCTGAAATTTTAATGATTTTTAAACAATAACAAAAGTATGTTTGAGAAATTAACATTCAATAAAATAAATTGGTTGTTGCTTACCATTTTAGAGTTAAAATTACGCTACAAAATAAATTTCAATTTATTATTCCTATGCGATTTGATTTGTATAGCTCAAACACAAATTTTGAAAACACCACTTTCCAGTGGTCAGAAGAGTAATAAACATTTCATTTATTATCCAGGGAAACAAAATGCTTCACTATGTTTTTGAAATAATTATCACAAGTTTATTTTGTAACAAAAACATTGGAGGCAATCCCACAAATTTTCTGAGGGCTACAGTGACATTGGCCCTAGAATAATATGTTGCATATATTATTATTATTGTTTAGGCATTTATTTTTGGACAGGGTTTAGTACAGGTCCCATTGGTAAAGATTTAAATCATTCTATTTTACTTTGTGATAAAAAGTTACTTCTAGTTATTTATTTTCCTTGTTTTACTATGATAACGAGCGCATTGAACTTGATGAACAGGAATAACACAGTAATAAATTAAACATAATACAAATCCAAACAACAAACAAATTAATTACAAGCAAAAAAACAGTTAACTACATTTTAAACTATCCCAAATAAAGAAGTTTTCAAAATTTATCGTTAAATATTACCGAATTGTTCTTCTAGGATTTGAAACCCCCATTAATGATAAGGGCTATGTACCACAAATTGCTCATATCAGATTTCCATTCAAAAGTTTTGGTTTCAAAATAAACGTATTGCCAAAGAGAAGTTCACCAATGAGATTTTATTCAGGGAATTTCCCTAAATTCGAATCAAAAGAGGTCAGAGATATAAGCATTGGGTCTCTCCTCTTTACTTAGCACAGAAACAAGTAGGCCCGAACATTTCAAAATAATCGCACGGTGTGAGATTATCATAAAGGTTCGACTGTTTATTATTAAACTTAGCAAAGTGTAAAGCAGTGAATAACCGCCCCTAACCAAGGGCTAAGGCAGGAATTCAAGTGAAACAGGCGATCGCAAATTGCAATCGCTACTGGAAGTCGAATTGCATTAGAACGTTTCTTGACAAAAACATCGTGACGTTTGCCTATGAAAAACGATTTAGATAAAACGTCACAGTCTACTTGGCGAATAAGAGGAGATCGCTGACTGCTTGTGAGCTCTTATTGGCTCCACACCATTGCAATCGCAAATTCCCAAATTTGGATAAGTTGCAATCGCTATAAATGCTAATCGCTAGAATGCAACTTAACTTGGCACTGACGTCACTGGGG